>JAYJMH010016119.1:0-21288 GCA_036873815.1 Phacellophora camtschatica
TAATCAGAAATATAAAAGACACTGTATTGCTGTATTATATTGCATATTGCATGGTTGTTAAGTGTTAAAGTCCAACAGCCAAAAGTGCTACGTTTGGTCGCTCTTAGTAGGCCTAACGCAAACAGAAAAGAAAAATAAAATCTTTTTTTCCTTACAATATTGTTGTGAACAACAAATATGAGAGCAGGAATTTTTGCTTAATTCTGGGAAAAAATTCATAGTAAGTTTGAAGACAGTCTTAAGAAGACCATTACCACAACAAATGAAGGAAAGGTAAGTGGGTGAAAATGGACGTTTGATTGTTTGCTGAAATCGAAATCTTGCTTGTCATCTCATCTGTTCAGTTGTCGTGAACGACGTCTTTTGTGCGAGCTTGGAAATGAAAATAAAATAGAATAAAGCAATTAGTAATGCAAGCAGAAAAGAAAAACAAAATTTTTTTTTCCTTACAATATTGTTGTGAACAACAAATATTAGAGCAGGAATTTTTGCTTAATTCTGGGAAAAAATTCATAGTAAGTTTGAAGACAGTCTTAAGAAGACCATTACCATAACAAATGAAGGAAAGGTAAGTGGGTGAAAATGGACGTTTGATTGTTTGCTGAAATCGAAATCTTGCTTGTCATCTGTATGGAGTGCATTTTCCGCCAAAATGTGCCTCGATTTTTGTTTTATCGCTTGTCATAATTTTGTGTGCCAATGTCACGATATTTTTATTTATGAGGATGGTTTTCATATTTACCTCATTTCACAATATTTCTTTTTAGCTATATCCGTTTCTTTCAAACACGGTTTTTCTATTCAACTCTCATTCATTGCTGATCGATATTTCCATGTCGAACGCCCTTCTTGATTTTTCTATTGTTTGTGCGTTGCTTCGATTTTGCGGTTGTGCACATTGCTTCGGTTTTTCTGTTTACTGAAAACCGTGTTTAAAAGAAACGGATATAGCGAAAAAGAATAATCGTGAAATGGGGTAAATAAGAAAACCATCCTCATGAATAAAAATATCGTGACATTGGCACACAAAATTAGGACAAGCGATAAAACAAAAATCGACGCACATTTTGGCGGAAAATGCACCCCATACTTTTTTAACTAGGACTATAGACCATGTCTTAACCACTGACTTTTTGGAGATCAATGGTCTTAACCTTGAAAATTATGAGTAAACGCACAGACGCACAGTGATCCAGAATCCAGATTGTCAAAATACAAAATAAGGGAATCGGCAAAAAATAAATGCGCTCAAAATTGCCATTTTGATATAGATTCACTGAGAATATGAGTTCAGTTTCCAAACAAAACAAAAACTGGCTCAATCCGACTTCAGAGTCACGAGAAATTAAATTCAAAAGTAAGATGGAATTGAAATTTTTACCTTTCACTTGAAATCTGGCGTAATTTGACCAAATTCACACCAAAATAAAAAGTTGAATCTTCGATATATCAGCTGTTATAAATCTGATTTCAATTGGGTTTTTTTATTCGATAAAAATACACTTGGTCTCATCATCACTGGAAATTCTAGGAGTTATCTTCAGTATTTGCATTTTTATTACATTAATTTGGAAATGGCAATTTTTTCCGGAAATATACACTTGAAAATTATAAGTTTCATGTATATAGCAGAAAATAAAGTAAATAGAATCGAATATGTCTACCAAACTTAAATTTTCATAAAATAGCACCTTTCATCAAGTCAAAAACATACAGGTATTTTCTCAAAACCACTAAGTTCCCCAAATTTTCGGCATTTTTAAGTTTGTCTTTTTACTTTTTATAAAACAAAAATATGAATGTTCTTGGATGAAATTGGAAATTTTAAATGGTTCTTCACTTTGTTATGGTATAGTTATTTCGAAAAAGATGGTTGTTATGTTTCGAAAGAACGGTTAAAGAACATTATGCATCTGCATCCATACTGATACAGGAAAATTCTAGTTCCATGTGCTTGTGCTAATAAAAATGGTTTTAATCTTTTAATGGTGTCATATGCGAAAATTCGCATATAATTAAATGGGTAGCATACTTTGTTAAAAGCTCGACTTGAAGTACATTCAAGCGCAAACGTCACATGGTCTGATCACCTTCTCTTCCCTTTTTAATTCTATTAACATTATTTGTGTAATTTTGCTGTTAGTTTGTTGTAGTGTATGCTTTCATAATTTTGTTTTGTTTGCTAATTGTAGCTGTAGCAACGAAGCTCTCTTGTGTAGCAAGTCATGAAATATGAAATTTAATAACCATGTAATAATTATGTAATGATAAAGATATAAAAATAAAATATGTAATAATTATAAACATGTATTAATAAATATGTAATATTGGAATTTTTCAAAAGATAGTTTCTTACACGAAAATAAAACGAGTGTGTACCTTACTTTTGAGCACAATAAATCTCGATAGGTGGTATATTTTTTATGTTTGGTGGTCTACAAGAGCCCTGTTTTCAGGATTTTAATCATAATCAGGATTTGATTCTAAATGTAACAGATTTGTTTCTCCAGACATTCATGAAAAATTCATGTTTGAGAGGAAATCCGGATGATAATGTTTGCCTAATCTTTCCATTTAAGCAAAATCCAAAAATTTTCCTTCATCATCTGGGTCAACTTAGAGTCGCATGAAAAGGCAGCGAAAAACAAAATGTGCAACTGCATAAAAAGCCATCGTCCTCACTATTATCGCAAATGATTAACTACTGTCTAAAGTCTCAACTAAAGTCTGAACAAAAAAGCAGAATGTTGTTGCAAATGCACTGTCAAAAGAAGTAGGCAAATGAAATTTTGTATTGCACCAGTTTGATGTTCTCCACTTTTAAAACTGTGGTAAGCGAAACTTCGTAATTAACAAATTTGATTTTCCCCAGTTGTTTAACATACTGAAAAAACTTGGAGCAGTATGTCTAGCAAGCGTACAGATTTTATTTGTGGGCAAAAAATTCACCTATTTTTTCTCCTCAGTAAAGTCTATATGCAGGCTAAGTATGTCCGTCCCAGGAATTAAGAAAAGAAACTCGCACTTTGTATATCAGACAGTCTAGTTTCTTATGCACGAGAATTGAACATATAGTCCTTTAAATCTTTCAAATTCTAGGAGCAGGTTAAAAGTGGCAATTCAAATGTAAATCGAAAATATGGTAAACAATGAAAAAGACTTTACATATTCCTTTTGCACTTGGACTGAAGACAAATCATAGTAAATAAACGTAGTTAATTGTGGACAAATTAAAAGAATGAAGCTATTATAGTGAGAAAAATGGTTTTGCTGAAAGGCTACAGTTTTTATATGCCCGTTCGTTGATGGCGGATACTTTCTGATGATCGAAATCTGTCATGTAAATATAGCTGAAAAAGTTTCAAAAACTGTTTCTGCTTGTCATAAACAAAATAAGTTTGTGAAGCGTAACCAAACAGTATCTGGTCGTACAACAATTTTTGATCATTTAGACCAAGACTAAGTACTGGTCTCAAATTTTTTGTTCGTCAGTTTTTGTGAAGTTTCGCTTATCCTGTCGTTTCTTAACATCTGAGTCCCAGAAACAAAAAGGTTAATACAACTTGACTTGATGCTAGCGTCTGGTACTGTCAATAGCATGCCTGACGACCACAGAAGAAAGAATGTTCGTATAAAAACACTGACACAAAAGAAATGGAACTGGTAGCTCGTCTACAAAAGCTAAAAAGATCAATTGTAAAAGAAACACAGAAGCTATGCACAAATCATCCACTTTTTGTTCTACACGAAAGTACAAATGACTTATCATCCCAGATGGAATTCGGATGATCTTAGAAAAGGAATGGGTTTTTTGCAAATATTTCGGATGTATTTACATATATAAGCTAATCAAAATTAGGTCAGATGTCACATCAAAGACAAATTTAATAATTACAACACGAAACCATCAATCAATCTCTGCGTCCAAAGATTGGACGTCCCAGTCAAAAGTTCTCTAAAATAATCTATAGCTTAGCCAGTCTAAAACGTTATTTATACAATATGAAGTAAGCGAGAAAGCTTGCCCTTTATTGGAGAAATTTCATCAAAATACCGGGTGTCCCAAAAAGTGTTACAAGTTTGCAAAACTACTGTGGAGGAGCATAGTTTTTTTTTTTAAATATTTTTGTTTCAATATGAGTGTTACAGAAAATGCTTCAACTCAAAGTTTGATCCATTGATTGGCAAGATTGACTCAATAATCGGTGGGTTTCACTTAATGAAAGTAGAAATTATGTATTTGTGCAAAACCAGAAGGTTTGAAAATGACCATGAACGCAAAATTTGCGTGATCATTACAGTTGATTTTGTAAACTTTAAGCTGAATTTATATGACGTCAATATTGATGCATTAGTATGTCACGTTTTGAATCAATCATACGAAGGAAAGTAGATTTACTCAATAATTAAAATATTCAACACGACTGAGATCGCAGCACTTGGCGATAGAAACCGAAATTTCATTTTCACTTCAATTTCACCTCGACTTAAATTTATGAAAATTTCTTGTCCAGCATCACGAATTTATGAAGAAAGTCAGAGAAAAACAACATACAAAACTCATAGAATTCTCTAAAATTTTGGTGTAAATGTTTTCCACTTCAAATAATGTACATTTAATGAAACACGATAAAGTATTTTAACGAAACACGATAAAGTCTTACATTTAGAGATGGAAGTTTCTTTTCTTTGAGAGTCGGAAGAACATCTGTGGTTTCATAAAAAGTTGTAGATCAACAGAAATAGTAAAACGACTGACTTCGGCGACAAAAAACAGCCACATGTTCAAACGTTTGAATCAGTGAGCATCCAATATTTTATTTCATATATTTATCTCCTTGTTCGGCAAGCATCTTGGCTGAGGCTTTCGCGTCATAAAACAGTTCACTTATCTCTTCAACTTCAGCTTTTGTTATGGAATCTTGGCCTAGAAAAAAAAACAAATATAATGAAACGAAAGTTACACTTGAAACTTAAAGTAAGTTCATCATTTCTTCGAGCTAATTTCAATTATCAACAGAAATAAAACATGTTGCAAATAATTCTAAATTCTAAATAAAATTTAGAACGAAGAGTAAATTATCAACTCTTGACAAACAAGTGCAGATTTTGTAAAACCTAAGATTTAGGTTTTGTACACAATAGAAAGAAATCCGTTAAAACTTTTACTTTTACTTTTACAAAATTAGATTTTGTTCTCTTGAAACAGGTCAAGAAGTCATCTTAATTTGGTCGAAAAAGTTAGAAAAAATTTGCGAAAAAGTTAAAATGTAACATTAAAGATGATAATGAACACACACGTCTTTCATTGTAAATTTCATAACAGATAATGCTTTTTATTATTATACGGCTTAGCATACGGCTCCTTAAAATGTTGTTGACCTTTTCAATTTGTTGGTCTTTGAAACTACTGATCCAACACAGAGTGGTGATGTCACGTGGTCGTAGATTCTGAAAGTTCATGACATTCACAAATATCGCTCGAAATTTTTGTCTAAGTTCAAAGAAAGTGCAAAACCACACACACCCCAAAGTTATCGAGGATGCAACACAAATAATATAAAAAATGGGTGATTGTTCTGAGTTGAAACACCCACACCACCTAGCAGCGATACCTCTTGTAAAATACATAATATCGTACACATTCTTAGTAATCTAACATTATATTACTCGCATACTTTTTCTTTGATTTCTCCACAGAGAACGGATTTCCTTCTCAGATAAACAATTTTCATTTGTCTCAAAAACAAATACAGTTGGCTCCATTAATGGAAAAATTTAAAATTTAAAATTTTCGTCAACAACAATTGCCCTGTGAATCAAGATTTTATATGAGTATTTTCGTTTGTATTTTTGAGAGTACAAATACAATTTTCATACCGGGTGTCCCAAAAGTCCCAAAAAAAGGTTACACGTTTGCAAAGCTCGTGTGGAGGAGCTTAATTATTAATATTATCGTTTGTTCATGAGTGCTAAACAAGAGGCTTCAATTTAAAGTTTGACACCTTGCTTGCCAAAATCCAAGCCAAAATCAAACACCTTGCCAGTCAATAATCGCAGAGTCACACCGAATGAAATTATAAATTTCGTGTTGTTGAAAAACCATAAGTTTTGCTAATGACGATAAATGTCAAAATCATGTGACAATTACGAATTAACTTCTTAATTGATCTTGTTAACTTTGAGCTGAACTTATATAAGAAGGTCAACATTGACGGATGAGCATTTCACGTCTTGAATCAAACATCACAAAGAAAATATATTTTCTCAATAAAATCTAATATTTAAGATAACTGACTTGGACTCTGCCATTAGTTTTCAACATAAAATATCATCGTTTGTAAAACTGAACCTACGTTTAAGCAAAAAAAGACTGTGCTTCTAATTCATTTCATTCAAACGCAAATAACTACAGTTATTTGGCTACTTTTTATATTTCTATTTCAAGAGTCTTTGATGACAGTATACTATCATCGGTCTAGTTGTTTGTGAGCAGACGTAAGCACACACCATGCAGACAGTAAATAGGCCAAGCTGGGCTCACGAGGACATATTGTTTTGGATTCTTTATGCAATAATTATAAACGATCTGGGGGAGGGTGGATGGGAAGTGTAATTTTTCAGCGCCTCGTTATCATACTTATATACTGATCCTCCTCCGTTTGCAAGTGCACGCCTTCAATTCCTCGCATTCTAACAATACATTTCTCAAACGGAAAGACTCTTTTTATTTTTCTATTTTATGGTGCCAAATAAATCCAGTAGTTCTTTAGTTTTCTATCGTATCGTTTATTAGCTTATGCGTAGCATCAAACTTTTAGATTTCCAAATAACTTAACTTTTCAATATCTGGGAAATTGTTAATATGCAATAACATTGCTAAGACCATGCATGCATCTATTTAATACTTCTCATGCATTGCTCAAAATCAATATATTTTTAAAGCAATCAGCAAACATGTTAAGGCGGTCTTTTTGAAGACAAGCGATCATTACGGTGTAGCACATATGTCTCATTCAAATAAAGATAGGATTTGTTGAAATATTTCATGTCAGCAAAGATCGGTCAGTCCACTAGCATTTTAAACAGATTTATTTTCAAAAAAGACTACCTTCAATGATAATTTTTTTGCTTGAAATCAATAATTTCCTAGTAAGTGCATTTAACAGTAGGGTCTTTTAAAGCAACGGTTCAGTTCCTTAAAAAGATGTTTCTTAAATGCGGGACCATGCTGTAATAATAAAATTGCTTTATTTAAAATTGTTTTAAGTAAGAATGAAAACATTTTATAAAATCGTCAATTTGGTTTAATCGCTTAAAATTAAATTTTTGAATAAAGTCTTTCCGTTAAGTAAAATACATCAATGAAAGATTATCCAATACCTTCCAACTGAAAAAATATAATTCATGCTGGGTTAATTGATTTTATCTTAATTAAAAACACGCCCGTTGATCAAGATTAAAATGATTGCTTTCGCGAAAACCGCAAAACATATGCTATTCTAACTAATTCACACTTAATGCGAGTTGGCATTCGGATAAAAACCTACTTATTGAATGAAATTAAGGTAACTTTTAAAATAAGACAGAAAGCTGGAACACATTTTGAGAAAGATAACCAAAATAAAACGTCATATTTAAGTGATCACAGGTGAAAAAAATCTGCCGTTTTTAAAATGATGAACGGTTAATGACGTCGAGTGATAGTTATCTCAGCAATTAGTGGTGTAGTAAGCATACACAATTATTTGCACAGAAGTCTATTCATTAAGGTTTTTTTATCCGATAGGTCTTTGCAATGCAAGAGCAATTATCTTATTTTAGTTAATCTTCATAATCAAAATATGACTTGACCAAAACTAAGCGCAAAATTATAAATTTTTGTTTTATATATGCACACTAAAACCAATTTCAAATTAACTTGCTTCGGTGAAGCATCCGCACAACGTATTCTCCTTGCGTCTAATCCTGCAGTCAAATCATAACAAAACAAAACATAAAATTAAAAACGTACCGTTTATCTTAGCAAGCAGGCTAGCTGGTGTCAAAAGTTGAACTGCATATCTAAAAAAATAATTATTTGAATTTGATATTTATTTAATTTCAACGCTGAAACTTACTAATTTATCTAATTTAGAATGGGCTGTCTGATAATTGCATTCGCATGAAACTGAAAATCACAGCATAAAACTCTTTTCTGGTCTTAACTTCAAATTTCTTGAAAATATAAAAAACTATAGCTCTCTATAGTTTTTTAAGGAGAGCTATAGATCTTGCTCCCCTTCAAGCTCCTCTCAAATGTTCGAGGAGAGCTGTTGATTGTTCTCCTAGAAAAACAAATTGCTCTTCTCAAAGTTAGTTTGCTTTCTTATCTTTTTCAGTGAATCCATGTGAGAATAGCTCCCCTGAACAGTAAAAAGTAGAGCAGGTCTTACGACCAGGCCTGAAGTTCTACTGGGTGATCCAAAAAATGCTAAATAAATAGTCAAATTGCTATGTCAAAATATTGAATATTGTAATGAAATTTAGCTAGCGTCTTTATAAAAGACCTGATTTTAATGCATGTTATCACACGGTTCTGAATGATCACCAATCCTATTTTTCAAATTGTCACAAATTTCAGATTTATTATGAGAAATAAATCACACCGAACATGCGTTCTGGTCAGAGTAACAAAGTTCTTAAAAAGTACAGCTCAAGAATAGAAAGCTGTATTTACATCAGCATTTCTTCACGTGACCAAAGTAGCAATGGCTTTCAAAATTAATTTGGTCTTTCCTAAGGTTGCTGAAAAATGAATTTTCAAATTAAAAAACGTTTTGGGGTCATCCAGTATATATTCTGAAATTAAATATACTTTTTGGATAATTTAGAGCTTCAAGTTTGAATGTGGTAGATCCACGCTATCAACAAACTGCAATTTAAGAAACTCAGGCTCAAAATCTCCAGGAGAACAATAGAAGAACAATAGAATGATTTGATAAACAATGAGCCTAAAGACAAATATCTAGTTTCTTAATGGGATCTACTGTAACAAAAGTATAGGTTTTTATTTGTTGGTAAGAAAAAGAATAATAATAAGATTGTACCTCAGAGTTGTTTTGCAACCAGTCTCTCCTAGAAATTGCAAGGATTCTTCGTCTACTTTTATGCTTTCAATTTGTGCACGTATTTTGAGGATCTGCAAGAGAATATTTCCCTCCCGTGAAATTGAATTCAAAAGTTAAAGTTGACAAACATGAACATGACAGTAAATGTTTGCTGATTTAAAAATGTGTGTTTATTTACACTCAATTACAGTGGAAGAAAATATGATAATTTGGTTGACATTCTGGTAGTAACCAAACAATTTGCAGCATTATTATAAGACGTGATTTGCTAAAGTCAAAATTTAAAACACTCATAGTTGGAAGAATTGTAAAACTTTTATAATCCTCAACAAAATAATTAATTTACCATCATTCCGCGGAACTAGTAAAACACTAAACCTTAAATTCTAGGTCTTATCCCTCAATTATATTTTGTTGCAAAACATTGAAGAGTAATATCTATCACATCTGTTTCTATTCAATTTTCATTCTTTTATAGCAAACAACAGTGTATTTGCTGTGCTCAGTCTAATAGCAGCGAATAATCTACAAACATATTGCGAATAATATATTGCAGATTAAGATTATCTGATTTCATCACGAACCTGATTCATTTCACTTTGCGAGTATGGCATTGTGCGGATGATCATAAGTCTGTCAAGCAAATCTAGAGGTATCCCATGAGGTGACTTGATATCTGTACCCCTAAATCGAAATAATGCCATGCAAGTTAGAGGAAAACGTGTCAGAAAGAAAGATATTTACAATAGCAGGATCGTTGCTTTTCAGCAAAGCTCTCTTCCCTTTAATGTAGCACTTTAGTTAACATCATTAGTAAACAAGCGTGTTAAGCTTACTTTTTTAGGGCCGTGTAGTTTGAAAAACATTTTGATCGTAGTAATTTATATAAAGTTGAATTGAAGTTGAAATTAATTGAGCATCACTCCAAATACTTTCGCATCGAATTTGAAAAGTTTGTTGATAGATGCAGTCCCGCTATGAAAGCATGCACAAGTTTTCAGGATGTTCACCTGAAGAAGAAAACTTGACATGATTTTTGACATGGTTTTCTTTAAAACTAACTTTTTGAGATTTTTAATGTAAATAGATTACCTAATGAGGCAGGTTCCCCTATTCGTTGCAAATATAACAATAGGCGATAAAGCAGACTCCAGAGCCTTGTGCAGATAAGTGAAGCATTCTATGTCCAGCATATGCACCTGTAAGAATATAAAATACAAAACTCATTAAAAGTTCTTTGTGGATATTGATCTGAATATTGATCTGGTCAAAATCGATGAAAACACTTTAATATCAACAGATGTGAATATTGATCTGGTCAAAATCAATAAAAACACTTTAATATCAACAGATGTGAATATTGATCTGGTCAAAATCGATTAATACGCTTTAATATCAACATTTCGTACGAAACAAGTGCAATTTTAAAAGGTAATATTGAAGACATACATGTCCTATGCAATTCAATGTGCAAATTAATGAGACAAAATTCACAAACATGAGCCACGAAGGAGGAAGAAAGAATCGTTATCTTTGGATTATATAAGGACTTACCTCATCTATAAATAAAACACCAGGTACCAATTCGGCAACTCCTTGGTCAATGTACTTATTCACAACCTGGAAAGATAAGATTTTAAAGATAATGAAGTTTGAATGCTTTCAGATATGCGCACAAACTTTACATGACTTAATTCCTTTTTTGCTAAATTTGAAACTAAATTTGAAACATGATCCTTAGTAAAAAAAATTTGATTTCCAACCAATCAATCAATCAATCGACTTTTTTTAGAATACAATTAAACCAAGTACAATAATAAGAATGTATTCTATACAACCCAGGGAAAGCAGTTATTCAAAAACTTTGGTCGTTGACAAAAACTTCCCAATTACTTCAAGATGATTTGAATGAAAAGTTTAGGCCTGTCAATGGGATAGCAGCTGGATTGGAAGGAAAAGTAATGAGTGGAGAACAAGTGTGACTTTGAGCAATATGGCGACAACGAATGGAACGAAAAACAATATATTTTACAGATGA
Source organism: Phacellophora camtschatica (assembly GCA_036873815.1). Classification (NCBI taxonomy): domain Eukaryota; kingdom Metazoa; phylum Cnidaria; class Scyphozoa; order Semaeostomeae; family Ulmaridae; genus Phacellophora; species Phacellophora camtschatica. The sequence goes on from JAYJMH010016119.1 coordinate 11,149, forward strand.
AGGCAGTGACAGTGAGAAAAAAATTGAACCCATCACAAGCAAAATTCAGCATTATCTAAAATTATCTAAAATTTCACAGAGAAAATGTATTTTGTAAAATGACATTTGAGAAATGCTTAATTCGCATATGCCTATCAAGAAATTTTACAAATAAAATTGCAATAACTTTCAATAATTTCGAGAGAAACCTACCTTGTTAATCTCTTTTCTCAGTTTATCTAAAAAAAATCATAAAATTTCAAAATTAAAATCAGCAAATTTAAGAAAAAACAATTAAAATATAACAACCACACAGTAAAACAAACCAAAACAATTGCATCATGTAAATCATATGTTTATAAATTACTAAAAATGTATTTGAATAAATAAATATTCTTTAATCTTGTAAAATAGAGCAAGGTCCAAGCCTGGTTTCCATAAAATCTTAACAGTACTACAATGACAATTCTATCTGTGATCAGCTTTCTTGTCGGATAAGTAGCTACAGTCAGGAAAGTTGAACATTAAATATGTAAAACTATTACATGACTGCAACAGATGCTCTTATGATGATCCTTACGGTTTTATGGAAACAAGGCTTTCAATGGATACAAATTGAAAATATTGCTGTACCTGTTATTTCAGTTTTCTTTGACTTCATTAATTGCCCCATCATTGATAAGATATCTTGTCCACCCTAAGAATAACAAAAATAATAACACATACATACCTTCATTAACTAATAACATAAATTAACGTTGCTTGCAAATATTATTTTCTTACAAAAGAAAATTCATTCCCATGACTGGCAGTTTGTTACTCAAAGTGATTTGTAATCAGAATAAATGAAAATACACAAACCTGTGGTCTGGCATTCGCAACATCTAAATCATGCAGTGTTACATCCTGAACTATTTCTTTCTTTTTGTGCACATCACCTTTTGGTAATGGAACATATTCTTCTGCCTGAAAGTAATTATCAAAATTTCATCTGAATATCTCTGTATTCTATCCATCAATCAAATTTGATCAACTTGTATAAACCTGTGCATAAACTGCACATTTTCCAAAGAAAATTCAAACAGTTGGGTATGTGGCCTATCTGCAAAATTCCCCTTGGCTCTTGAAACCTTTGCAAAAGCACCAGCACCAACAGAAACAAATTGCAGATAAATTGACCTGATTTTACAAGCATGTATCCATTCAACAGCTTTCTTCTTCCTTCTTTATTATTGTATTCTAAGAAATTAACTGTCCATTGACATAAAGTTGTAGATATTACAAACTGCAACATTTAAACGTGATGGAAAAATTTTAAATCACATTAAAATCTTAATTGCTTACCTCAAGATCAAACTCTGTTGCAAATGCATCTGATCTGCCTTGTCTCTGAAGAAGAAAATGCAATTTAATATTATATATATATATATATATATTCAGATAAAATCACTGACCTTGTAACCGAAATGAAATAAACACACAAATTAAAAGCAATGTGATTTGCTAACAACTAATGTTAAAGAAAAATCTAAAATAAATGATTTGGCATTTGGTTATCATCCCAAAAAAAACAAAAATTCCAAGATATAGACCCAAGTAAATGAATACCATAAAAATAACAAACCTTGACAGCACCACTATTTGCTTCTATGTAAATAACATCTCCAACTTCAATTTTCTCTTTTTGAAGACTTTCGTAGATTGATGGGTCCAACTTCAGTTGCTTTGTTCCTTTGGCAGTCTTTAAACCAATGACAACATGACTAATGGTCTTTCCATAACCTTGATGCAAACAAATTTTTAAGCAAAAGCTGACAAAGAAATAACTTGTAAACAATATATATATATAAGTTTTAAATGTTCAATATTAAAATTATAATACTGCATATTACTAATAATAGTGTCATTCAAATTAACTACAGTCAAACTTGCATAAGTCAGAACCAAGGAAAACTGTCTGACTTACACAAACTCTGACTTATGGTTCAGGACCAGTTCTTGGAACTTCTAACTATGAAACCACAGCCAACACCGCTGTCTATCCTTTTGAGGTTGGTAGATCAGTACCAGCACAGCTGGTATAAGAGGTAATCAAGCCAGGGAATACAGTGGTGCCCCCCCCCCCCCACTAGCTGCCGTGGCCAGCAACAAACAAAAAAGAGCCTTTGTGTTGCCTTTGATCTAGCTGTCCCTACTTACTACTTAGATGTTGAAGTCAATGACATCAAACAAAGGAGATTCTTTTCAAATGTTTGTATGTAAAAAAGTTTCATGCTTGAAAGTTGACACTGAATAAGCACAAGGACATCTTTACAGAGGAAATACTTGGCACCAACCAGCAGTATGTTAAATCTCTCAGAATTATCAATAACGTGGACAAAATGAGTAATAATAAACTAAAATGTGTCATTTTAAGCTTTTTATTGCCTTTCAAACAATTAATCTTCAAACAGTGATGTTCACAAAAAACAAAAAAATTATACCTCCCATGGGATTTTCAGTTTCACAAGGCGTAAGTTCTGTAACCTAAAATGAAAGGTAAAATTGATTGGCAACATGGAGTACATAAGGACAAAGACATTATATGTAATATAAAAATTTGAAAGAAATTCAAAACAGCAAACAAACAAACAAGCACAGTAAACGGAAACACTATACATAGATCTAAATCACAATGTCTCAACTTGAATATCACAGCAATAATGAACTGAAACATCCATAAAGATTAAAATAATACTGTGTGTCTTCCTTATTTTTAAAATGTATTAGAAAAATTCCATTTGGTATTTAGACCTACTAAAAAAACAAGAACACAATAGTAACCAGAGCCATGCCCTGTTAAGGGACCAGCAGTTACCTGCTATTGAGCAGGAGCTCATTTCCCAAAAAATGGCAATGAAGCAATATGACTAAAAGTGTAACACTGGACAAAATTTTGCAATCAAATGAAGCCTTACCTCTCCTTCATAAACCTCCTTGGTTTCTTTTATTCTTAAACCTATAAGAAAACCACACATTCAACTGCACACAAAATTTAAGTAATTTGCCGTTGCACAACCCTCCCTTAAGAAACTCCCCCATACAATGTATTTATTTGTTTCTTTTTTTTTATAATTATTTTGTAGAAGTTGCATGCATTATTGTCTTAATTTGTATTTCCTGTAGTTTTAAATTGTATGCAAGAATTTTGAAACAATATAAACTGAAATGCAACAGTTTCAATTCTGTAAGTAAATCAACTATCTTTTAAACAAACTTTCACAAGAGAAAGACCTAGAGGTGAATGTATTAAATTAACAAGCAATACGGTGACTTTTTAAATCTGATAAATTTAAAACTTACCAATGGCTCTTCTAAAATTCTCCATCAAAACCTCAGTTTTTTTCACCTCAGCAGAATAAACTTCACTTCCAACCATTGGGCAAAATGGAACTTTTGGTCCCAGTTCTTGGGCTATCGCCAGAGCAAGGGCAGTCTGAACAAAAGTTTAAATCAAATTAACTGAGGATCTGAGAAAATATATATATGATAGTTTAAATTAATAATAATAGTAATGATGAAATCTAATAGAAAGGCAACAAAAACTAATTTTTATTTTTGTGTGATGACCCTATTTTTACTTTTGTGTGATAAAATACTCTGAGATTAAGTCAAATTGTATTTGCAGTAAAAAACTTTTCATAAATTGATACCAAATGTATTGATACAAAGTGTATTATTTTATAAATGTATTGCTTTAATTTTTATAAAAAAAAACTACTGACCTTGCCTGTGCCTGGAGGTCCTGCCAGCAATACTGCTCTGCCAGCCATCTTTTTTGATTTGATTAATTCAACAATGATACCACATGCCTAAATCAAATTTTAAAATGTAATAACAAAATCTTTAACTTGTGAAGTTTTAGTATTGCATATACATAGTGTAATATTTGAAGAAATATATCCAAAATTTTTTTGCTTTTTTTTATTAAAATTTATATTCTTATTTGCTAGATGACTTTGTAATTTAAAAATACAGAAAAAAATAATAAAAGAACACAACTAATTACAAATTGTGTGACCTTCGACTAATTACAGTATTAGAGTATTACAGTGAGGAATTATTAAATCCACATTTGTTATAAAATAAATTATTAAACAATTATTTTGTTTATGGACAAATAAGCGCTATGTGCACAACATGAAAACCCTTATGGGTGTGTGACACATTTATCAGCTTCCAGTTGCATTAATCAGTTCTGGTGCTCACATGTAAAATTTTGAAAAAACTATTAAGTAAACTAGGAACTGTATCTGATATCTAGGTTGGAAATTTTGCACAGAAATTTTATGTCATACCAAGGCATCACCAATGCTATTTGCATGCCAAAGATCTTTGGCAGCATATTCCCCCAGAATTAACCAAAAGGTCTGTGTTGTGTGCATACACAAGATAACGATTCATTGCTAATCTGGCAATGGTTTAATTCAAAAGTTAATAAAAATTACACATTGTTTTATCTCCACAAAAACAAGCATAACAAGGCCAGCTCTTGAAATAATAAATCTCATATTTTTTCTTCTGGTATAATATTTTATATACTTATAGCCGCCTAGTTAGTTTCATATTATTTATTATTAGTTAGTTAATTTAAATAATTAAATAATTTGAATCCTCCATGTATCCATTTACCCCCCCCCCCCCCCGAAAACGCAATATATTTTACTTTGTTAATTGTAAGGGGTTTGGGGTGAAACAATTTCACAAATTATTATACTTCACGAGCATTTTCTTGACCAACCAAACCAGACCCAACTGGATGTGCTCCGCCACTTTCATTCAAACCGAGACCTTTTACATGACTATGTGAAGCTATTCTCTGTGTCTTTGTCGTACTTTTAACTTCTTCGATCTTCATTCTCGCTCAATTGGTTCTGACTCTTTAGCACAGGACTGCGACACAGCTCAGTTGTTCTTCCTTGTCCTGGTCTCCTCGTGTTAAAGTTTGGTTTAGGCCCTCTTGTTGAAACTTTGCGCGCCTGGCCCCAGCCCTCTGCTACGTGTTTTGAGATTTTCCCATGGTGATAACACGATGAAACAGTTGCGCTTAAAGGCTACAATTTAATAATTTGATCCCTAAATAATTTATTTTGTGACCATTTTTACACAGATTTTGCATGGAACATGCAGATCGTATAAAAGTTTAATCATATAAAAATTTCCCTGACCTGAAAATACGATCATATGCAGGTGTTTGCTCAATGAAGATATGAACCTTTTGGCAATCTTTGAAATAATTTCTTGTTGGAAAAATTTCCTTATAACGATTTTTAGGGGGCGCCAAAAGATACAAAAAGTATTTTTTTTGGCGCCAATTTTTAATTCAACCCAATACAGAAAAGTGTGAACTGATGAAATTTAAATATGAAACTGTATAGAATTTTTTTTCAGTGGGGCTTCGATACTTTGACCCTAAAATGTTTAAGACGTCATCGGAAAATCCAAATTTGCATAGATTATACTCGATTGTAGTAGGCCACTGTAGTGTAGGGATAGTGTGGTAGCCATTAATTAATTCAGCAACTGCCAAGCATTGTTCAGCCTTGAAGAAGGTAAAACAACAATCCGGTCAAAGACTTTACAGGATCGTCTTGTGTTGTTGCTATTTATTGACAATAGAAAACAAAATTTTGCTGTCGCTTGATGATTTGAATTGAAAATCATCCAATGAATTGACAAAAATATTTTTTGAATCCTTTGGTTTTTGTAGATCGTTACAAAGGTAGATCGAACAGACTCTTCCTAAATTTTCCGGATATGCTAATTGAAAAGGGGAAGATATACTCTTTATGTGGAAATTATTTTCCAAAGATATATCGTTGGTGATCCTAAAAGAATCTCGTGGGGGGGGGGGTCAATTATATTTCAGTTAACTTTCTTATATCATGTCACAATGGCCAATCTAGCGACAAAATTCAAATTTGATGGCGCACTCATGCGAGTGATGGCGCACTCATGCGAGTGATGACGCACTCATGCGCTTCCAGTCTACTTATCATTACCCTTATTTACGGAGGCGCCAAAAGCTTTTGGCCACCTCTGGGAATACATCCGCCATCGCATCTCAAACTCTTACGGGAAATTGAAATCTGTTCAGTGTAGAGGATATTTGAATCAAATTAACGGGCAGCATTGTTTCATATGAAATCCTAGCAAGAGGAATTAAAATAGCGAATGTCAACTATATATTTTTTTAAATCAACCTGCAAAATAATTTGCCATACAATTTAAGTAACACCTGCGTCGGTTTGCGTCAGATAAGCACAAATACCACGTGGCGATAGTTCCGCAATTCTACTCTCACTTAATAATTAAAGTTTACTTCAAGAAACTTCCAGCAAACATGAAAAATTTAATTGAGAATGTAAAGCTAGATGCTAAGAGACGGTAGAAAAATAAAAACAATCAAGATTGATGCAGTTTACAGTTTTCATAACTACATGAAAATGATGAGGATTTGTTTATGAAAGCTGCTACTTGTTAAAATGTTTATACTCGAGCTAATGAGAAGTGAAACATTTGCTATTGAATAATGATTACACTTGCTATAGAAGAAACAATTATCTTCTAATATCCTATTAATATATACGCGAATAACATTGTTCTTTTTGGGAACAATGCGTCACCTGTTTTATGAAATGGTCGCCATCAAAATAGGCAGTAAGTACTGAAATTAGATTTTATGCGAGTATTAAACCAACAAGAGTACGCGAAACATTGGCAAGCAATTTGTGGGAAAAAATAAGCAAACACCTTGTGGGAAATATTAAGCAAGCATTTGATCAAAGAAGACAATATAACGTTCAGCGTTCAAGAAAACTTAAGGATCAAAAAGTTGCAAAGATAATTACTAACATTGTAAAGTGGATTGCGTAAAACCAGATGCAGATGAAAATTGTTTAAAGGCAGTGCATTGTGGTTTTAATCTGTTGCACTGTGGTAGCAAGGAAACTTTTGAAAAAGCCGATATAATTCGAGGATTGTTGAATGAAATGCTCAAAGACTTTCCTCAAGTAGGTCACTGTCGAATGCGTTTATGATGAGGGGGAAAAAAGTGGAGAAAGCAAAAGGGAAGCAAACAGTTATGAAATGAATAAAAATTTTAGGCCTGGCACTTGAATAGCAGCTGGATTGAAGAGAAAAGTAATGCATGGAGAGAACGCTGTGGCTTTGAGCAATATGGCGACAAGCCTATGTAACAAAACAATAGACCTTACAGAGGAAAGCAGTGATAACGAGAACAACATGAAACCTACCACAAGCAAAATAACGATTACTGCTGATTTAAATTCAAAAGAAAATGATTGCCACGAAATGAATGCCAGGGAATGCAGAATTAAAATAATTGCCAGTCAAGTGGAGGTATATGATCATAGGAAAGAAACTGTCAAATACAATGATAATGATAATACCTTGACAATAGTAACCAACGATAAAAAAATGATGCCAAAGTTGATAGAAACAGTTATGAATGGCATGGAAACAGATGTTACCGTCGTTGAAAGAATTGTTCAAGAAGACAACGAACAAGTAAGTAAAGATAAATCAAAATCAAAATCAAAATGTAACAAAACTACGGCTAAAGAAAGTGAAGAGAGAGCTATAAATGGCATAGATACAAGTGATAACATAAATGAAAAGATTAATAAAGATGAAAAAAAATCGAAATGTAATGAGACTATGGAGAGGAAAACTAAAATAGACGAAAATAACGATAAGATAAAATCAAACTGCAAAGAGGCTATGTTTAAAAATGCAGAAGCCAAAGAAAATGCCCGAGCAAATGGCACAAAATTAAAAGCCAACAAAACGATGGCAAAACAATACGAAGAAATGACAAATTTAATGGAAAAGGCTATGACAAGCATCAGTAACAAAATCCAAAGCAAAGATGCGACAATATTCACGGAAGAAACAAATAAAATTGATGAAACGAATACTTTTGGCAGGCCGGCAAAAGCGACATATAAAAAAGAAACAGGGAAACGTCTGAAGGAAAATATAATTTCCTATTGGCAAAAAATTACAAAAAACGAGAAACGAAGAAACGAAAATGGCTCATCTGAAAATTGCTCATCCGAAAATGGCTCATCCGAAAATGGCTCATCCGAAAATGGATTCATGAAAAGTCTTCTTCAAATCTCAAAATTTAATCCGTTCGGTAATGTCACAAACACAGAACTTCCTGACGTTTATTCCAAATTATTTAAAAATATTGCCCTCCCAAAAGAAATTGAAAATGTTCTTGCGTTGATATTTGAAAGAGATGACAGTGACGATGAAGAAAATTTTGACTTTGACAATGAAACTTCTATGTTGTGTCTTGATCCCTCAAATTTGAATGTTTCTGACTTTGAAGATACAACAACAAAGAAAATGAAAGCAGATGGTGGATTGATGTATAAAAATTCGGATGACGAAGAGATATTATTGAAATACGAAGATCTCCCGCCAGCAATGTCGCTCAAAAAGGTTGAAGCAAGCGCAGCTGTGTAGAAGAAAGCCCAGAACTTTTAGATAAAATTATATTTTTGTTATTAGATTACAATATCTAATCTTTGATGTTGGATTGTTTGTGTATTATGGAATATCTTCTGTTGTGTATTTTTCATACAATTTATAATTTATGTTACTCTATTTTGTACTCCAATGAGCTTTATTCTAAGATTCCCATGATGAGGTAGGTTTTTTATCCTGTGCAGACATATATAATGTATATTCCAGGCTAGCTAAATTATGATTTTTTTAATATAGCTGTGCACCTTGCTAATCAGAAGGAAAAGATTAATGAAGGAAAAAGAAAAATTAAAAAAACGAAACCAAATCCAAAAATGAAAGGGGTGGGGGAGAGGGACAGACGCAAAAAAGGGAACAGATAAATTTGAGTTGCCTTTTCCTTCTATCAATTTATTTTCATTTTCAGAACTTTTTCCTGGAATCATTCACGCTATCCAACACAATCACTCTTCAGTTTCTCTTAGCACTCTAACATAGAATTCCTGGAAAAATTCTTCGGCGCTAGCTTTAGCGTATTTGCCAATTCTTTTTAAGCTTTAAGTAAGTAATTTACCGATGATTCTAAAATACGACAATTTACAAGAAAAATCTTCAAGAACACAACAGTGTTTCATGAAGAGCAAATCAAAGAGAGTTGTGAATTAATCCATGTTCTCGTACATTTGCCATAGTTTCAAACTATTATTGTCAATTACTTACCAATGACGTACTACATGCAAGATGACGCAGAAGAGTTTTTCCAAAAAGTATTTGTGCTCTATGATAGGGGGGGCTCTATTATAGGTTTGCGGCCTCGCGGCTTTGACCATTTTGTTGCGTGCGGCATACGGGTTTTGGCAATATCTCTCTGCGGATTGCTGCTTCGGCATGAGTTGCGTAATGTGTATTTTGGCATAAATTTGCCATCGATTGCGGCTTTTTATCTACGGTTGTGGCTTGTTGTTTTCATCTACGGCTGCGCATATTTTTTATGATAAATACGAATATATTTTAATTTTAGATAAGTATTAACAATTCTTTTGTGCTTTAAGCTAGTATTAGAATGGATATCTAAATGTTTGGCTAACGTGAACACGTTTTTGCTATTACTTCCCGTGAAAGGAAATTTTATCATTACGACAGTGGCTTTTCGATAAGTTTCGCTGCGTATTGTGGCTTTGAGCCTGTTTTCGATGTGGATTGCTGCTTTGGGGCAACCTATAATAGGCCTCTATGGTAGAATTCGAACACAATCAACAGCGATACAACGACTGTGGTGTTTCTGGTTTGTTTGTTCTTACAACAGAACTATAGCATGATAATAGAAACTTGCAAAAAGGCATTAGACAGTGGAAATACGGCTGTGGAAGTTCTAATGGATCTTTAAAGCCTTCGATTGCTTGAATCATGATCTTAAATTTCAAAATTTGAAGCATATGGTTTCAGTCGAGAAAACATAATTTTTATTCAAAACTATCTTTATTTTTATTTAGATGATGGGATTTACGTGTATAAAGAATTTTAGACGTTTTTTGTATATATAGAAAATTAAACAATAGAAAGATTTTTTATCACGTGATGAGAATTTTTGGCGGTTCAGATGATAGGCGCCAAAAAGACTAAGTG
>JAYJMH010016130.1:0-21282 GCA_036873815.1 Phacellophora camtschatica
ACAATCAACCATTTGCGGTAAGAATTTCATTTATATTCAATTTTTTGAGCAAATATTCCGCGATTGGGCCTCCTGTGATGCAGCTAAGAAAATATTTTATGAACAAATGACAACGAATCGGGGTATTTTTAGGAGTTTCATGCAGTGGGAAAAAAGCGCTCTAGTAATTTGCAATATTCAGTTCCATTGAATATCATCATAGGTACAGTCCAGGATGGCTGATGCAAAAATCGGGTCGAAGCTGATATATGCTGATATATGACATGACTAGAAGAGACCCAATTTGACTATCTCAAAATTTAAGCTTCAGGTAGTAAAAATAATAAAAAAAGATGCAAAAATTTAAATTCCCATTCGCAGAATTCTAGAATACCAAAAAGTTGATACTATGTGCATGCAAATGCCCTCTTTACATTTGACTATTTTCAAATAAAATTAGTAGTGGCCTACGCGATGTTCGTTCCAAGGATTTAAAAATGAATACAATGTAAAATTTCAAATATGCTTACCAAATGAACGACAAAATTTTCTATGTCATGACCATTTTTTCTCATGATAGGTTCAACGACGTCGTATAAAGTTTTACTTGGACTTTCTCTGACTGCCACTGATCGCTTGTTTGGCAGGTCAAACCTTGTTTAAAGAAGAAACACATTTAAAAGTCACGATAAAGTAACGTTTCATTCCAAAAATGACAAACATTTTAAACATAAAACGATTAAGCCAGATCGACGATCGACGTGACAGATTCGTTAAAAGTTTCACCATTTTTGCAACTTTATTCGTCATAGCGTATGCACCTTTTATATTATCGTGCACCTATTATATTTTCATATCGAGTGCCGAGTGGATAAAAAAACATGGAGACGTTAGCCGGTATTCGGAAAAAAAATCACGCCACAATATTTGGGTACGGGTATGTGCCGCCGATATGGATGGGTTTGAAGGCAATAAACTCTCTAAACATGGGTATGATTTTTAGCAAACATGCAAACATACGATTTTTAGCAAACATGCGTCAATGTTGGGCTAGATATTAAAAGTTGTCTTTAATGTTGGATAGTTTGGAATGAACCACAACATGAAACACACACGAAAATGAACATACACGAAAATGTTAACGTTAAAGACGGTTGGATTTATAAAGTCTCAGCGGCACACTCCCGCCCTACCATGGAATAGACACTTGGATTACAAATTTTAGGAAGCAAACAGAATAGACGCTTGGATTAGAAATTTTTTAACGTAAATCGGTCACTTCATAAATTCATTATGAGCATTTTCCTCGAAATACTGCTGCAAAGTGTTTTCAGAAACAGCGGAACCCTCCATGAAGAGAAGTTTATCTTTCTAAACGTGTTCTTATAGCTTTTGAAAAACGTTGAAGGAAAAAATCTAATTGTATGAAAAAAGATTGGCATTACTTGTGTATCTCATGACAATACTACTTTCGCATCCCCTGACAACACTCTCTACCCAGGCAATATTGTGGGGGTACACGTAGATTATAACAATTGCATTTGTCGTTGCAAATGCATCAAAACCAGGTAACTTTTAAACCAGAAAATTACTACGTTGCTCTTAATGTGCTGATAAAATATTTGACATTGCTAAAATTAAATTTAGCACTTCTTGTACACGGCAAAGTAAAAATGATCTTGATTGGCAACACGCTCGAATTGTGATGATTTTTCAAACGTTTTCTGGGTCACCAGGTATTTGACAACCCTATTACATAATGCATATCGTAATTCTCTAACCCTATTATGTACATTAGAGTTACAGTAAAAACCCGCACATAAGAAACCAGATTTTTCATCCAGGGTATTGTTCCGTAAACAATAGGCTATTCTTTTATCTATTGTTCTCTCTAAAAAATCAGCGTGGAGGTTCTTAGAAGCTGGAATCTGGAAAATTAGGGTTGAACTGTACATATTCTAAACAAACTTTTCTTTATCCACAACACTAATATTATAGTGTCTTCAATTACAACATTTTCCAAGGAAATCATCAAAATATCGGCTATTTTACAAGCAGTTCTTAAAATGATTAACATAGCTATAACATTTATTCAAAATAGTAAAAGTTAAACAGACCTAAACTGAACTTTTCGCTCCAAAGTAAATACTTCATCTGCAAAGAGCATAGAGTCTTTTTCAAGATCTACGGACTAGAAAACAGACAAAAGCCGTCATTGACCTAGCATTAGAGGAGGGTGGTAATAGCTTTTGATAAAAATTAAGAAGTTATTTTAAAATATACTACCGGGTGCGCCAAAAAAAGCGGAACATCTTTGACGAGCTATCAAAAATCGTCTACTGCACGGATCACTGTGATTAAAGTTGATATTTATATCAAAAAGACTAAACTAGTGAAAAACAATTTTTGGCCATTTCTTTCGACGCTTGTTCTTCCGTTATAAGCAATTTTCAAAAAGTTGCTTATAAGTCCCTTGTGCCAGAGCCTTTGAAAATTAATTTTATCACAAGAAAGAAAGTGTCCTGTGAATTTTATCAAATTTGGAAACAGATATATATATATATATATATTCGCATACGAAATTATACGAAAACTTTCGCCACAACGGCTGTTAAATCTTCTATTGGATGAACACAAGTTAAACTAATTTTTGAAAACTAGACCCGGTTAAACGTTGAACAAAAGCTTGAAAAGCAAGCTTACCTTTCTGTCATCGCCCACAAAAATGTCATGTGCTGCAAGCTGAAGATTTTGCCTGCTGCTATAGGTGTGCAGTATGTGTCGAATTGGTATCCCAGGCTCTAACACTATGATATTTGATGATCCATTCGGTAGAATCAATCGACCAAAAGGTTTTTCTGAACCAAGCAGCTCTTTAATTTCACTAGGCTATAAAAATAATTAACACAGACGATGAGAATTTTGAAACTGTTTTCCTTAAAAGCACAATTCCTGAAAGGCGTGAGAGGACTCTTATTCAAAGAATCTTTATGACCTCACAGGGATTGACATAATAAAGCAAAAACCTTTGCAAATCGTTAAAACTTTAATACTTTATTAGCTTACTTTTTGAACAGGAATTAATATAATTGACCAAAAAACATTAGCAAATCTTCAACGTTTTTAAAGGTTATTAGCTTATTTGTTTGAACAGGAATTAATATAAACAAAAATCGTCTGCAAATATTTAACACAACGACATTCCCATCCTTGATTTTATTTTCAAGTGATGGTCAAAATACAATCTAAGTTATAATTTTTCAGGTAAGAGTAAATTCCCACTCTCAAGTAATTATTTTTTCGATCTCAAGCTATTGTTCTCCTGTGGTTAACCTAGAATGTTTTCCTACTATTTTGGTAATAATTCAGAGTTTCTTCATTAAGTGGTTTCTGGACTTGCTCCAAGTCTATTTTGTTTCGATAATCAGTAAAAAATAAAAAATATGCGAAGGGAAATACCCTGCGGGGGTCTAAACGAAGGAAAATACCCTGCAGGGGTCTAAGTGGTTTATTAAAGGCGGGACTTTGCTGTGGTCTAGCACAAGTAAAAGGCTGTCATTAAAAGGGGAATCGGGGAATCAAGGTATCAAAGCTCAAACTGCTTTATGCGAAAGAGGGAAACTGCTTTAGAAATTCGTTAGAGTTGCATCTTCTTATAATTTCTGACCAGTAGAGGTTGCGATATTCCCTCTTTAAATACATGGATCCACGTGGTCATCCCATGGTATAAAAGAGGGAATGTTATTGCTGTTTTCAGAATGAAGATGAAACTTTAACAAAATGTAAAGGTAGTTGCCCTCTTTCGCATAAGCTACTTGCACTTTGATATATTGAGCGGTCCCGATATTCCCCGATTCTATACCCTGATTCCCCGTACCACATGTTACTATTAGAAATAATAGCTCAAGTAAAATATAAAAAACTAATATAAAAATATTTAAAATGATTGAAAGTTCCATTGACATTCACTCCCTTAAAAAAATACATTTAATTGTTTAGCAATAGACCATGTGGCCTTTGTTTAGAAATCGAGGCGAGAAGGTTTATTCTAAAAGTAAGTTAAAAAAAAAAATACATTATTTCGATTACTGTTCATATAAAATAAGACCAAATCAAGCCAACACCATAAGCTACAACAAGGCATCCATGAACACGTTAAAAAAGATCCAGGAAACGGGGGGGAAAACGAAAATTTGTCTGTTTATTTTTTTAAATTATATGTTTTTCTTTTCTTTTAATTGACTGAATGATCTGAGCGAGCGGTTCGAAATCTGTTAAAAGAAGGGCAAGTTCGGAAACTTTAATTTCCTGTCTTTTATAATTCATTTTCCCATTCATTTTCTCACATTAAATCAAATATGTTTCTATTAGAAAAAGGTGGAGCAATATCCTGTGAAGACTAAACGCGTACAACAGCGAAAAAAAATGCCGCTTAAGGTTTCTTTCGAGATCACTTATCAAAATGATTTTCTTCGCTTAATATCAAAAAAATAAACGGATGGTGGGGGGGGGGGGGGGAGGTGTGTACTTTACATTATATCTTTAAAATCGACCCATGTCTATGATTAATTTTCATACCAAGGCTATACCAAGAAAAGAATTAATGCCAAAAAACAGACAATATAGATGATAAATCCACCTTTTCAGGGCCCCCCCGCGATGCATTCACGTGTTTGCGTAATCTTGGAATCGGATTGGTTGAATATCTGGCGCGGCAAAATTTTGGACAAACATTAGGCCATATTGCGACGTACAGTGAAAACATTTCCGGTTAAATTGTGAAGTACAGAGATTAAAGTCATGTCTTTTGCCGATAAAAATTCAGAAGACTTCCAGAAGATTAATGTTTGCAATATGCCTAATGTCTAGAGTGATCGCTGTTAGTGACTCGAACAAGAAAAATCTTGTGAAACTCGCACACACCGCTGCCACGATGGGCCTTCCTTCCAATGTTGAATTTCACGACGATGTGTTAGATTTGTCTGAAAGGCTCAAGATTAAAGGAATAAAGTTACCAGACCCGTTCACGATTCCTCAGCAAGAGCTTTCAAGCAAGATGGATAGCATTCCCCACGTTCGGCATTGAGGATATTTTCAACTTTTTGATTGATGTATTCTTTATCATCGTTGTCTATAAATATTACTCCGTGCTCCATAACTTTACTCTGCCCTTCATCAATTTATGCGACATTTATAGTTTTAGAAGGGACTCTCCTATCAGGGAAATAAACTTGTCAAAGGGAAATAACCTTGGCTAAACAAGGCGCCAAACAATAGCAAGGGAATCTCCGTCAAATGGCAAACCTCCTTGGCATAGGATTGGCATTGTTATTCAAAATGAGAAGGTATTTTCCTTGGATATTGATATTACATAAAAATGATTATTATTTTACGAAACTGTTACGGGAATACTTTTCCTCTACTACATCCACATTGAGGTGGTCCCGTATCCTCCTTTTTCCTCTTTTTTTTCCTTTTTCCATTTAACAGATGCAAATCTCTTGAGATATACTAATTCTTTCTCCAAAAATTAGATTCTGAACAGATGAGCAGTCATTTCAATTTCTGTCCCCCTGCGAATTCGGAAAAGTGTAAGAATACAGAATTTTTTGTGGGATTGATATGTATGTGTGATGATTGTTATGTATAAACTTCTTCTTCTTCTTGCTTCATCCAATGCCAGAAGGCGCAGGAAACATCAATAAATTCCGAAGCCCAGAGCTTTGGATCAGCCATTGCAGTTATCAGTTCAGATCCTGTCAAACCGGTTTCCTCTTTGATTATTGATTTCAGTGTGACATAAGGGTGACCAACTCTCCTTTTTGCATCTGGAGACCAAAGTAGAATTTTTCCTGCTGGTTCATCATGGCGACAAACATGTCCTTCAAGTGAAAGTCGTCTCCGCCTCACAACCTCTGATACACGAGGTAAGGAACCATACACCAAGTTGTTTGTGGGATGATTTTTCCAGGAGATGTTGTAAGCGAGTCGAAGCATTCGAGTGTATGTACCATCAAGACGTTTTCGACACGCCACATTTAGTGTCCACGATTCTGAGCCGTACAGGAGAATCATCTCTATGCATGCCTTGAAGACTTTGGTCTTGGTTTCTTTCTTGATTGGAGATTTCCATACTTTCTCTAAAGAATAAAGCACACTCCAAGCCAGCGCAATCCTAACATTCATGTCATGTTTGGTTTCACAGTAGCCTCCCAAGTATTTAAAGTCATCAACGCATTCAATTTCAGAGCCGCCTGATGAAAGCAACCTTGTGTCATTTGATGGATTCAGATGCATGTACTTTGTTTATGGTGCATTGAGATATAACCCAACATCTTGACAAGCTTTCTCGACGCGTTTGAGGAGATCTTGAGCAGATTCTATGCAATCTTCAAGTAGTGCAATGTCGTCCGCATGTCCAATTCGGCTAGCATCTCAGCAGGGTGTCTACTGCGGCGACGATGTTTGAGCGTAAGGCCGTCATTACTGGTGATTGAGGTGCGAAGCGCATAGTCAAGTACGATGATAAATAGGAAAGGAGCAAGTGGATCTCCTTGAAGAACGCCAGTGTCGATCTTGAATGCGTTTGTCTCTCCTTCTGGTTTAATCACTACAGCGGATGTGTCTTTGTACATCACATGAATTGCATTTACAACATTTGTAGGAATTCCGTAGGCTACGAGGATTTCAATCATTCGGTCGCGATTGATGGAGTCAAAAGCATTCCGAAAATCAATGAAACTTCTGACAGCTTCCTTTTTGTAGTTTTTCAGTTCCTCGACAATCCGCCGAAGAGCTAGAATATGGGAGGTGGTTGATCGCCCTTACGAAATATATTTTGATTTGGTCACAAAACTTTGTCGACGACAGGTCTGATCCTGTTAGGTAGACAGCAATTGTAGATCTTTGATGGTGCTTGAGAAAGTGAAATTCCTCTGTAATTGTCTGTTTTTGTAAGATCACCTTTCTTGGGTATCGTTATTAAACCAGATATGCCCCATTCCTCAAAACTCTGGTGGCAATCCGTCAAGTCCCGGTGCTTATCCATTTTTCAACTAACGAACAGCAATATCAATTTCTTCTTTAATCAGATCGCCACTTTCAATTTCAGCAAAAAGGTCAAATATTTTCTCAACAGGTTGAAGATCAGGCTGAGCAGCTGCACTCAGCAGATAATTTGAAGTGATTTTCCCAGGTTTTAAGTCGAGCATCACCTTCAATGAATATGGTACTCTGTGACTTTTTCCGGATAATGTTTTTACTAGATTCCAAGCATTCTTTATAACAGAGGCGGATGCTGGAGTTTCGAATGAGCGCAAAATGTTATTGATACGTATATCTTCATAACGATCAAAGGTTTTTCGGAGATAGTTCTGAGAAGATTGAATGTTCTGTGTTGAAGCGCGGAGAGTTGCTTTGCGTGCAGCTATGACTGGTTCAATATCCACAGTTTTTGTAGGTCTACGTGGTCTTGGTGGATGTATAAACAGTTAATATGTATAAAAGATTTATTAGGGTGGCACGTCTGGTGCTCATCAAGAAAAACAAACTTTTCTCAGCAACAAAGCAGGAAACTGTTTAGTTTTATAGTTACCAAGGCTAACGAATAACCTTGTTAATGGCAGAAATAATAAAACTGAAAATTCACAAAAAGATTTCGAATACTTACAGATTTCGGTAAGACAAACATTTTTCTATCATCCACCATGTTTGGTGTTGAAGGTTTGCTTCCATCACTTTGCGAGCTTTGAGAATCACATCTCCCTAAAAGGAGAACAAAGGAGTTTCTATATTTCAAAAATTCACTAAGAAATGTTTATATTCATTAAATTTAGAAAACATTTTTTCTCAAATTCCGTAAATAACAGAGTCGCAAATTCCGCAAAAATATTTTAGCGTTTGAAAAACCACCAAACTTTATTTTTGCTGCCCGTCTTAAAATTTTCTTTTTCTGCTCTGGTATAAAAATCACAATAATTTTAGAAATTACTATTATTTTAGTCAAGCAAACATTAGAAACAAACTTTGAGCTACAGTTTAATACCATGTAAATCTCGTAAGAACCGTGTTGTTCTTGTAATTCGTAGTGATATAATAATCTAGATAATGTAGAAATATAAGATTACCATGGTACTCCTTGGGTTAAAAAAAAAAATAATGTTCGCAATGTGACAATATGACACCATGTAAATCTCGTAAGAACCGTGTTGTTCTTGTAATTCGTAGTCATATAATAATGTAGATAATGTAGAAATATAAGATTTCCATGTTACTCCTTGGATTAAAAAAAACTATAGTTCGAAGTGTGACAATATGCACCAAAACCAGAAAACGCCAAATTATGAAAACGCCAAAGTGTATGAATACGCAAATTCAACTAATTTTAAGACGAAGTAATTCGACTTTTCAGCAAATATCTATGACTGTATCCAGTCCATGTTTTGTTTCTAGCAGAAATATTAATTCTTTTGGCCTATTTTTTAATTCACATGCAGTCATAGGAAATTAGTTGAATTTGCGAATTCATACATTTTGGTGTTTTCATAATTTGGCGTTTTCTGGTTTTGATGCATACATAATATTTATCAACTTTATAAAGCTCACCTTTCATTTTGTTCTGCTTTGCTGTTTTATCTAAAATAGCAAGTGAACAGTTTTTATTGAAATATCGCTCTTCTGTTATACAATTTAATATGCCGAAAAAGAAAAAACTCATTTGGCAAAACACAAATTACATCTTACACATTACATCTTACACATTACATCTTACACATTACATCTTACACATTACATCTGACGAATTATACATTTTACACATTACATCACACGTTTCCCTCCATGTTTGTTATCACTTGATTGGGTGCACTTTTGAAGTCTTCGTTCGTTTTTCAAAATGTTTTGTTCAAAGATTTGCGGCAAGTCAAGGCATAGTGCACACTCAAAAGTGTTAAATTTATTCTGAAAGAAATCTAAAATCGCCTTTTATGTTAGAAACATAGCTATAAAAAAATTAGCCCTTGGAGAAAACAAGTGATCGAATTAAAGCTGATCGCACTAGAACTCATCCCAAATCTAGTCCTCCTGTAACGAGCTGTGCAATGAAACAAAGTATCCTATACGAAACACTTGAAGTGTAGAAAAATACACATTTAAATCATTTCAAAGCACTTGTGCATGCATCCTTCTTGAGGCAACTGTCATTGGAATTCACGACAAATGTAAAAGCTAGTTGATGCCATAACATTACCAAGATCCCTAAATTTTTGCGTTCGTCAGTGCGCAAACTAACCTTTAGATTTTGCTTCTTGCTTGGGTCCTTTTCCTATTCAAGTAATAAATGTAAATAGATAAATTAGAGCTCTACTTTTCAGTGAAGCTGAAATCCTATTCGCAAAAATCACCAAAATTTTCATTTGACTCAATTAAGGATTTATTTTGAATTGTTAAATTATTTATAGAGTTAAGCTGATAGAATAATAAAGTTTTCTCCTCTTTTGTAGCAACTGCAAAGACATCTGTAGTAATCAGTAAAGCTCAAATCCAATTTTCAAAAAAGGAGGCCTCTACTGCCTATCCCATAAACTGCCTATCTTACCTCATAGAATTATTATTAGATTCCACAATTTCCTCAAGAAGCCGATTGAAACCAGCAGCATTTTGAAAGTACCAATATTTCCAATATTTCCGCTGCTACATTTGAGTTTACGATCAATGAGGTCTGAAATTGTTTACTAGTGATCAGGCTATCTATTGCCAGTAATCACAACGAATTTTGTTTAAGAACACCGTAGTCGTTTTAATCAGAGGTGGAAAAAATAATTTCATTCATGTGAGCAGAACGGATGGATGCAAAATTTTCTGCAAAGAAATGTTTGTTTTTTCGCGTCCATTTTTATGTTAGCTCGAAGCAAGAGGAACTTTTCACAACTATCCTATCAGGCAAAAAGTTAAAAATGACTTTACATGAAAGTCCACCTACAATTTAACATTTTATTATATCAAGAATGCAGTAAAAATTATACTTGGAAGGAAGCGGGCTGGAAGTGGAAATAACCAAATCTAAAACACAAAATACACGATGATGGCACTGAAAGCATGTCCATACATAGCACCCCTGTGGCCTTGACACACATAGTAAAATGCAAAAGAAAAATATTAAAATTAGTAATTGTCAAATGCACTGACTCACAAGAAATAAACAAAGCATGCCTTGACACTGCTGAAAAAATTGCTGAATAAAAGCTCAACGAGCTGACGAATAATGAAAAGTTTATGAAAGATTTTGTTTGAAAGAATTACCTTTACTCCATAAGCTAAGCAATGTTTTCTTTTTATCACTGGATTCAGTTATATCCTTTGTTCCCATATCTTTCGGGCCACCTTTCTTCTTCAGATACCATTGTGTCTAAAATGATTACGTTAAAAGTTGATATATATATATACGTAGATTCCAGCACAATGTTGCTTTAAATTAGTTACTATTCGCTCTACAACAAATTTCATGTAATTAAAAAATCTAAATTTCAATGCACTGCAATTTTCATGCAAAGGCATCTGCATTTTCATTTTTTCTTTTCTTACTTTTTTTCTTTTTAACTCTACCTCTTTGTTAAAAGTTTCCATATTTCTACAAATAGTTATGGCTGTTAATTTTGCAGCATAAAGGCTTTCATAAAAATTCTTAATTCCTATCCGGTCACGTTTTATAAAATATGTGATCCTAATATCTATAAAGACCACATTGGAATTATTCTAACAGAGAAATATTAACATACACCAGGCCTGGTTGTTTAAGGAGAGCTATGGCTTTCAATACCCTCCAAATGCTGGAGAGGAGAGCTGTTGATTGCTCTCCTAGAAAATCAATTTGCTCTTCTCAAAGTTTAATTTCTTGGGAACCTGTCACACACTATGACCAGGACTATGGCGGAAGCGTTTCAGCCGGGCGGAGTCTCAACTAATTTTTGTAATTTTCGTGGGGGTCTGAAAAGTAATTTTAGATGGGGTCTGAAACATAAGACAGCATTAATTTTAAATATTTCTAACATAAGACAGGCAGTTTACACAAATCTTAGATCTTTGATTGTGTGGTTTTGCAAAAAAAAATATTTTGCATTAAATTTTTCAAGTTTGTTTTCTTCATCTCTTGTCTCCTTTCTTTGTTCCTCCCTGTGTTCTGTGTTCGTTAATTTTAACAGAGACAAGTGATCCCGTCATCACACATACATATACAAGTTATCACCGATAATGGGGTCTGATAATTTACATATAAAGATGGTGGTGTCTGAAATATAGAAGCAATCGTGCAAGGGGGTCTGAATTTTTTTTTGGTTTTTACTGGCTTCCACCCTCCTCCCCCCTCCCAGACTCCGGTAAATTTCGATTTGTTATTTTTAATCCAAAATCAATCTAAACTGCTAAATCTAAGGTTTTCACTGCCATAGTTTATGACATGTCCTTTATTGTTTTCAGTGAATCCATGTATAAATAGTCACCCTAAACAATAAGGAGGTGCCTGCTAAAAATCTCAAGGCCAGGCCTGATGTAGCCTTTGCAAATAAATGGAACCTCATGCAAAAATATGCAAGCGTAAGCAAATACATCAAGGTATATGCAAATACATGTAGCAATTACTTTTCGCTTTCTGTCCTTGCTTTCCATGATCTCATCAAAATCAAGTGACTCCAACGGTTCAGGGCGATTGAATTCAGATTTTAGAAATCGCGGGAAGCAATCATATTTCATCAGCATAAAAATCTGTCAATAGAATAAAAAGACTGGTGAGAAAAATTTAGATCAAATAATTCTTTAATTCTTACAATAAAATTTACGAATTTAGTGTTTACATCATTTCAATCCTAAGATACTAGTTATTTTTTAAGTCCTCAGATATTAAAAATCAGTGTCAATTAACTGAGCATAGAGTTTTAAAGTTAAAAGTTATATGAAGGTTTGAGCCAGATTCCTCCACACTAACTGAGTTGTGAGTTTGTTAAAAATTAATTGAGTTGTGACCTTTGGATGTTCAAATTTGAATGAAGATTTAGCCAGATTCGTGCAAACTAACTGAATTGTGACATTAGGACGTTCAGATTTATGTAAAGGTTAGAATCAGATTCCGGCAAACTAACTGAGTTTTGAGTTTGTTATAAACTAATTGAGTTGTAAGCTTGGATGTCCAGACTTGTATGAAGATTCGAATCAGACTTCAGCATATTAACTGAGTTGTGAGTTTGCTACAAACGAACAGAATTGTGAGCTTTGGATGTTCAGATTCAGGTTAATCGAGTTGTGAACTTGGAAGTTCAAATTGGAATGCAGGTTAGAACTAAATTCAGGCAAACTAACTAAGTTCGCGTTAAAAGTTAGAAGTTGTATGAAGGTTAAATCCAGATTCCGATAAACTAACTTAGCTGTGACTTTTTCAGATTTGTATGAAAATTTGATCCAGATTCCGGTAAATTTCGATTTGCTATTTTTAATCCAAAATCAATCTAAACTGCTAAATTGAAACGGAAATTAGAGTGATGCTCAAACAATCATTGCAATAAAGCAAAATCCATGGCATAAAAATTCCTGTTTCACATCATCCACAAGATCATTCCCACTTTAAAATAATAACAAAGATCGATTGGGGCCTTCAAACAAATTTGACCTTGCAAAGCTAATAACTTAACCAGATTCACACGAATTGTCTAAAGGATTGTATCAAACTCAAACTTAACACCTGAGGATCAGATAAATGCACGACTGGAACCTGTAAATTCTGTCATTTCTTCAATATTTTTGACGAACGAAATACGAGTTTATCACACACCTTGGTTCTGGATAATTGAAACACTTGGCTCTGGATAACTTAAACACTTCACTGACGCAAAAATAAATGTATGCTTCCCGTCAAAGTTCAAGCTAACAAAGTTCAGGTTTTGGAAATCTGATGTGATACATCGAATTTGAATAAAATACGTACAGAACAGGCCTCACACTATTGGTTCAATTTACTAAACTCACAAAATAAACCTCAAAAAATACATATCGACTCTTGTTGCAAAACTAACGATCAGGCTTTTAGATAGATAAAGTTTATCTTAGCATTTCATCATTTTCTAATAAATCCACTTGAACAAAACTCCTCTCCTAGGGTAAAAGACTTATGGTAAAGACCTTTTCTAAGAGAACATAAAGTGTCTGCTTCAAAAACAATACTTGTTAATAAAATTATTGATGCTTTCGTTAAAACTACGATGTTACCTTCTGCCATTTATCAGTAAAAAAAAATAAAGTCTCCTTATAAAAAACATAGAAAAGTCAGGTTTCCATAACCCGCAAATAATACTTTAAGAATGGTGGTACACAAAGTATCAACCTTTAAATTGAAACCTCTTACATAACGCGAAGCAAGAACTAAATTATTAAAACTGAAGCTCCTCCATAGCAGCAACAATGATTTAATGTACCTGTTGTTGTTGAAGATCAAACATGTTAGCATCAGGGTTGATGAGTTTTTCTTCAGCTTTTTTCACGGCATGTTGGTCAACGTTCACGAGGCCAGGCGCTCCTTCAGCAAGATACATGTGATAAATCTCAATGGCAGCTTTTCGCAGCTACAACAAACAAATACAATTCTCAAGATTTTTAGATTGGCACCTTATGAGCAAAGGAAATTGATGTAATACTTTTGATACCATTTTTAATATCTTTTATCGTCAGTTTGGAATCACCACAGAAAGTGATTTAAAAAATCAGCAGTAAAAATGTAATGAAGTTATCCGGCGAAATGAAACCTCACCTAGGAGTAATTTTCAAAAAAATAACCTCTGGTAAAAATTTTTTTGCTAGAGTATGCTTATTCAACAATCTCTACATAACGTTTGATTATTACAATCCCAGTGGAATGTAATCCTTTGGTTTTTCGAATCTCCAGAGTCAACGGAATGTTGACACAAAATTCTACTTTTTCCTTTTAACCAATCAAAATTCACAAAAATGAGGTTTGAACCAGGGGGTATTTCTTTTTGAACATTTTTGTATGTGTTGTTGTTTGCGATAAAAGTAGCAGAGAGGTTTAGATCCAAAACGAATTCAAAAGTGCGAGTACGAAACGACATGGAAAAAAATAGACCAAGTCGGAAATAAATTAATTCTATTGTGCTATAGAACTAGCCTTGTTTTCAACATTGCTGAAATTCTCAAGTAAGTAAAAACAAAACACGTTTAAACTCAATTACAATATAGTACCACTCGTCACCAAGATCTAAACCTCCCTGATAAAAAAGGCAAGACTCACTTTTCCTGGATCCTCCATTAACCTGAACTTTTCAACAGCTTTCCAAAACGTGATGTTTTCTTCACTGTGCTCTTTTTTTAAAAAGTCCTGAAAAAATTTTATGAAGCATAATACATAAAAAAACGCCAACTTAATACCTTGTTGTTGTGTTATTTGTACAAGAATTGACAAAAAAAACTATTTTGAAACAATCTGAATATATTTTGACCCATGCTAGAGAAATTGTAGCCCCAAATCCACTCTTTAGGGCGGTGCATACTCGTTCCCAAATAACAGGATGTACCTTTCTCCCACCAATCTTGTGTTTTGTTTGATGTGGAAAAGTATTTTGATGAATCGTTTTAAATGAAAAGATTAACAGTAAACAGGAATATATACCTCAAAGCATTGCAACCCAAATGGATTCCTCAGTAGCCTTTCCAGTGACCCCTCTGGGTCATTTTCTTTCTTTAAATTATAACATATCTCGCCCGCGCGTCCATTTCGTAGTAGCATCTCGTTGCCAGTCAGGTCCTCTGTAATAAGAAAACGAGATTCAATCACCCATGCCAATCAAAGTAAAACCCTACCGGCATACGATCCATAAGAGCTAGCTTGCCGATCAGCTCTCGCTAAATGAGTCGAACAGAGAACCAGTAAAGATACACATGTAGCGATAATGATGCAGGTTGATTCTGTCACTTGTTTCAAGACAACACACCACACATCATTTAGCCACATCTGTTGCCTCCACCCCCTCAAATAAAAAATTAAGTCCTTCCTACGGTCCTGAGAAGTATCAGTGAATATAAGGGTATGTGTATACAAGAATAAAATAAATATAAATTGCATTTGATTCTACACAAAATATCCATAAAAGTACCTGGAATATCAATGATCATGAATCATCTCAAAAAAATCATGATAGATTTATTAATTGATGATATATTCTCACAATCCAATTATTTATAAAAATTTGAGCAAATAAACTTGAAAAAGTCATTCAAAAATCAAATCTGGAAAGATCTCCATTTTTCAGATTCCTTCCAGTCCTGCATACAATTCCACGATTATTCCGTAACTCGCCCACAATAGAGAAGTTTTTTGGTAAGATTAAGGTCTGTTAACGGCATGACTACAGCGCGATTATTCGAGCTTCCAATTTTCAATTAAACATTGTCTTAAATTTTTCAACAAAACGGTTAAGACCAAGATGATGGTCTTTGAAGGCGCCTTAGAAACCCACACACGACAGATTTTTGTCCTTGGAAACAACATTTCTTTAAACCTCTTTTACATCCGCAAACGGCATAAATATTTCTTTTATAAGAAGTGTTATACACTTTCTTTTTATCAGAAACCGGTTTATAAGAAACTTGGTACTAGTTTATGAGAAACTTGAACTGGAAAAAAACTCCGAAGTTCTTCCCATCAATGCTCTCTTGTTCCCTGTGAAATGCTCAGTTTTGTGTGCTGGTTATGTTGGGTGACCCAAAAAAATCTATTTTAGTTTGCAGGGCTGTAGCGCAAAGTGCGCAAGGCCACAATTTTCGAATTTTACTCAAAACAAAATCCGAAGGGCAAATTTTGAGTTTGGGATAGCATCTAGTCAACTGCAATTATGTATAAAGTTTATAAAGTTCCTCTACAAAACAGGAACTTAAAATTGCCCTTATTAATGAGCTTTTAAGTCAAGATTAATGAACGGTATTTATTGCCAGTCCACATTTTGACATTAAAACAACCTTCTTGCTCCTATATCTACTTGGAAGTCGTGAATCTTTTCAAATTTTAAACTCCTAAGTCGCCATAAAAGCAATGGGGCTGTAAATAAATGACGTTCCTTCAAATTAATTAGAAGGTTGACGG
Source organism: Phacellophora camtschatica (assembly GCA_036873815.1). NCBI lineage: Eukaryota > Metazoa > Cnidaria > Scyphozoa > Semaeostomeae > Ulmaridae > Phacellophora > Phacellophora camtschatica. The sequence goes on from JAYJMH010016130.1 coordinate 16,115, forward strand.
ATTTAGGAAATTTTAATTCCAAGTTTTGGGCAGGTAAACGTGGTTTCAGGTGACTGGAAGATATCCTAAACTCCAAGTTTGCCATTGGCACATCGCTTTTTGCACAATTTGAAGCTTATAGTCTCTACAATCTCTAGTCTCACACATTTAGTTTTACATCCCTGCAAATGGAGGTTTTCTTTTGTTCACCCGGTACAACTAATTAACTGAAAAAAGTCGGGATACTGAACAGAAATTTTAATTTTGTAAAATATAGGTCTATAAAATTTACGCCAACACATCGATATCCTTTACCCTCCTAATAATTCACTCGTTTTGGGTCACTGTATCGGCTCATTACTGTACACATTCTAAGCTTTTGTGCTTACCACCTATTCACCATAAAAAAAATCACATGAAAAATCACGTGATATCAATCTGACAAAAACTAAATCTGAAATCTGCTGGCACAATATCAACCTGCAACTTTTCGCTTATTCTAAAAGCTAAATTTGTTGTTTCCCTGCTTTTCAAGTTAGTCCAGCTGCAAAAAAAACTGTGTTTATCAGCAAACAAATGCAAAAGAAAAATAATTATCAACAAACAACCCTGTGAAGAAGAAATGATTTGAAGAGGCTGCAGTTTTCCGGTAGATGTGATTCCGCCCACAGTAAACGCAGAGATTGAATATTGAGTGCTCTTAAATGGTTTCGACTTGCGTTCGGCTAATCCAACAATGAACTCTTAAAGTTAGATTGAACCACGGGCCTTAGGAATCGTGGTTTGTGTTCTTCATTTTGTCTGAACAGTAGACAGCATTTTTATTGCGTCTTGTTACATACTCGACAAACAAAAGTTGCAAATTTTAATTCCTCTTAAACAATAAATTTACCTAAAAATTTCAATGTCAAGAACTCAATTTGGAAACCCCATAATAAAACGTTTTCAAAAGTCGCAAAGAGCGGTTGAACTGTTCTTTCAAATGGTCGATTATGGTAAAGAAAGTTTCTTCTTTGTCAGGCAAACGAGAGCAGGCTGCTGCATTAGTATTAATGGCATGTTAACCAGGTCATTTGGTTTATTTTAAAAGTTTCAATCAAACTACAATCTGTGCTTGCAATTGCAAAATTTTCAAGTTGTACAGTTGATTGAAAACAAAAATACGGTATGTAAATAAAATCACAGAACAAAGTAAAAAATGAAATTAAACGCGATTTCAAGTTTCTAAATTAAAATTAATTGAAAGTCTGTTTGCTCTTGCCGTGCAACTTTCTCATGAAATTATGCACTAAATTTTTCAAATATTTTGCTTCAATCTCTATTTTTATGCTGCGTTGCTGGTCAGCCGACTAGTTTAACTTTGTAGAATGCTGAGAAGAAGCGATACTATGACAAAGTAATTACTGTTTTAATCTTACTATTTGAAAAAAAAGAAACTGAGTAAAACTTCCCTTCAGCGTGAGCAAGTACAGTTCTCTTCCAAAATGCCATTCAATGACTGACAAGCCAAAGTTTCGATTTTCGCGCAGACAAAAAACATAACGTTCTTTCGTGAACTATCTAGTTTAATACCATAATTTGCCAATAAATTCTACAAAACATTGTCGAAATGTTTCATCGACAGAAAATATAATTTCCATTGAAAATCCACAAAAGTTCTTACATCAATACCTTAAGATAAATAAGAATTAACACGAGAATTTCCTACCACCACTGCACGAGCAAAATTTCGAATGTTAAAGATTACAAATCGCACTTCTTGATTTGAACTTCAGACAAAACATTATGGCTTGATACTGCAGGTGAACAACCCATATATATAGAGACACTGTTCACCTGCCTTCGCTTTAATTAACTGCACATATCAATCAATACTATCCAGCCATAAACAGACCATAAAAACGCAGAAGACCTCGCCAAGACGCGGGAAAACACGTAAAATCTCGAGCTTTGAGCAAAAATGAACACGCAAAAAACCTGCTGCAGTAAGAAAACTACAATAACTGCCAACTCAAATAAGCCGCGTGCGGAAGGACGCATAAAAACACGTCAGATGCGATAAGACGCAGCTGCCATCAAAAAAGCCCCGCATTTAAGAAACTGATTTCTTAGATTTAGAGATCTATTGTTTCCAAGTATTTTATATTGTTTCCTATTGTTATTTTAGGAAAATGAGCCTGAAGTTTCTTGTTGGTGGTTTCTTAAATGTAACGAAGTTGCATTTCTTAAATGCAAAACGAGGTTTAAATGCTTAGTGTAACGAAATTGCATCATCTTAAATAAGGCAAATTCCTCCCGTCCCAGTATTAACAGGCCGCTAACAAATTCAGCATTAAGATAATCCTTAATGCTGGAGATCTACAATTTTGGCATAAACTTTACAGAGTCAGTTCAGAAATATTTCTGCAACGAATAACTATAGATCCTCCACAGCAGCTTTGAAAACGTGAATACAATTTTGAGCACAAGGTATGTACTCATCTTATTTGCAAAGCTGTTTTAATAGACCATTGCGCTAAAGATGGCGGACCGCTATTCTACGCAATGCATGACGGTAAAAAGTTCCTTGTCAACAAGCACTTACATAGCAACGCAAATTTACATGTAGCTGCGATAAAATGCGGAATGAGAATCGAACGAGAAAGTCACAAATTTCTAGTCCACGGAGATTGTGAAGCTTCTTCTTGCCTTGGTCCTTGAATTGATCGCTTAAATTTCTCATAAAAATCGTACTTTCTATTCCTTTTCATTTTATTTCTAATTTCTATCAGTTGGTGTTACTTTTTCCAAGGAATGCATTTAGCTTGGTGAACTGCATGCTGCATGCTTTTCGATGGTTTCATGAATCTATGAGATCATGATATTTTCGGAAATTGTTCATAGCACCAAAACTAACAGGAAAAAAAATTGCCAAAAATTAGTTTTAATTTGTTTGTTCCATCTGGTATTGATATCAACTTTAATTATCACAATCACAACAACAAGCAATTTATGGTAGCTTTTCAAACATGTCTACTTCTTTTTGGCGCACACGGTGCTAGGTCTCACTTCTGTCGAGTAAAATTGATTGACATTGAATACGAAACGCGACTGAAACTTGTCTTGGATTTTAAAGGTTAATCTTCACTTAGATCTAACTCATGTGGCTACCTTATCAACTGCATAATCACCTAAGAGGTACTTCAAATCCCCAGGAGGTGCAATACCACCAGACTTGGGTAGAAATGCGTGTCATATATTTTTGGGTCTGGGATCTTGATTCCATAAATATATTTTTGGGTCTGAAAAAGTTTTCAAAAATCAAAAATTATAATCTTGGCTCTCAAAATTTGAAATCTTATATTTTTGGGTATAATATTAAGAAATAAAATGTTAATAAAAAAGATTGCATCATAATAGGCGCTATACTATTATATTTTTTGGTCAACTCAAGATTTCCTCGGACACGCCTCCCAATACAAGATAGATGGTACTGCCCCCCCCCCAACCCTGGGCCTATTATACGCTTGTTTTTACTGTTGCAATGATTGTATTCTTTCATTTTGGAATAAGTATTGATTTAAATAATGACACAAATGGCGATTACGCAAATGGCACAGGGGCTTTGGTGGTACCAGAAACCGTAAACCCCAGGGGGAACTTTACTTTTTTTCAGACGGGATGTCAGTCCGATATTTTTAGGTAAAGATTTTTCAAAATATGATTCGGTTCATCTACATCAATTATCAAAAAGTTTTAGATATTTCCTCAAAATATCTTTTAATAAAATTGTTTCACATATTATAAATTTAACTTCAATGCTTTTTGTATCGACTATCATATGGCAAACGAAAACACAGGAAAAATAAAATTTTATTTGGCTAGGTTTTTAATAAAAAGTGAGAATGTCTTTTTCATCCAGCAACGAACGGAGGAAATTCGAGAGAAAAAATGTGGAGGAGGAAAAAGATAAAATGTTTCTCCTCTCCTCCTCAGCTTCCTTCGTTCGACTCAAGTTCCTTTAGGTTCTTTCTCATTTGTTTATCTCAAGTTGTTCTAGTTCCTTTTCTCGGAGTAAGAAAGTAAGGACCAAAATTAGCAAAACCCGAAATTTGTTTTGGTTAAATCAGTTGTAAAACCCCAAAGCACCTCCCCTCTCTCCACGAGATGCATCACAATCGTACAAAATTGAAAGAAATTTTCATTGGCGCAAATTTTGATTTGGGAAAGATATTGGAAAATTTACAGACCACTTTCAATTTGGCTCAAAATGCTTTCCACAATTGTTTTCAATTGTTCTCAAAATGCTTTTCACAATAAAAGGGTTTTTCTACAGAGAAATTGTCACTGCACATCCTCACTGTTTTATCACTGCACATTTCCACTGTTTTATCACTGCACATTTCTACTGTTTTATCACTGTACAAATTTGTTATCCCACCGCACAATAAAATAAGTACAATCACATCACGGTTGTAACGAGGTAGACACTTCTTTTAGGGAATGTGTTATCTTGGTTTGGACAATTGCCCCCAATTTTTTGCTGTTGCTTTCTTCAAATATTCCATTGTTTTAACAAACAATAGCTATTGTTATAAATAAATTTTGCCCGAATTTTGAAAATTATTGGAGGTGTGACCCCCATTCATTAATACCTCTGCAAACAACACAAAAATAATTGAAATTTTGTTTTGTTTTTTCTTTTCATTAATTTTTTTATTTTCTTAACCACAAACCTCTAAGGGGACAATTACGGAAACAAGGTCTTTCAAGCTTTTAATGATATCCCTGCCACTCTAGTTTAGTGGTTTGTGATTTGAAACTTGTTACGTATTTTGCATTTGGATTTTTTCCTAACATGCATGTATCACTTTTTATCATTTAATTTAGATCTTAGATTGTGAACTTTAAGTTAGTTTACTTCCTTACTTACTTGTCCCCACACCCCACACCCCTACTAGCTACACTCCTGAATTCACAATTAGAACTTTGGCAGAAATTGCATCCGTGTCTGAGTGTTATTGTCAACAAGGACAAAATTAAATCAATACCCTTTCCACAATGTACATATAACATAATGCGAATTCTTCGCACAATTTGTGCAATGAAAAGAAACTAAATTTGATTTTACTAAAGATGTTAAAAGATAATTTTTAAAAAAAATTCATCATTTCTTTTTCCTTTCTGCCTTCATTTTCCTTTTCTCCTCT
>JAYJMH010016141.1:0-21275 GCA_036873815.1 Phacellophora camtschatica
CATGATGATGCAACAAGGACAAAGTTTTGGACCAGCTGCTGGGCTACCCTTTCAAGGAAATGCTGCACAAGCCTACTTCCAAGGAAATGCTGGACAAGGTCCCTTCCAAGGAAATGTTGGACAAGGTCCCTTCCAAGGAAATGTTGGACAAAGCCACTTCCAAGAAAATGCAGCACAAGGCAGAAGAAATGTGGCACAAGGCCAAGGAAATTCTGCACAAGAGAATTCTCTACCTAGCCATTTTGAAAATTATCCAGGTTGTCATTATATAAATGCATCAGCATCAACATATACAGAATTGGTAAATGACAATGAAAATATTCAACAATAAGCTTAAATCAGGACTTTTAGGTTGCTTGAGATATTTCCATACATCTCATAATGCTTGCATTTCACAAAATGATGAAGGAAAACGATCGTCACGGAATATCATTAGCAGTAAAATCAAATTGTATTTTGGTCAGTAGTCATATTTTAAGCTAAATGATGACAATTTGTCAATATTCTTAAATTAAGAAACTTACTGATGTATACAACTGCAAAAATTTTTCGATAACTTTGATCCTCGATTACTGCTTTTTTCACTTTTTCAACAAGAGTTTCTGTAGCAGGGAACAATTATTATATATTTAACAAATAAATGATTAATTTGAAATTGAGATGAATAGATAAAAACAATTCATAATACCAGTGAATGATATTGGTGTAAGTAGCAATGTTTTGGGCGTTTCATGAAGTAGCTTTATAAACAACATGTTGAAAAAGCATAAAGAGTAAAGATGTGAGATTAATCTGAGATATCTAATAAAATGATACCTGCAAAAAACAAAGAAATTAACAAAATGCAAAAAATATGAATAGTCATAAAAGATCCGTCCAATCATATTTTCAAAATGTATATACATTAATGTTTCATACCCCTCTTTTCAGAAGATCCAAGTATTTTATCATCTTTTTGAATGTTGGTTCCTTCTTGCATTTTTAATGTTTGTGCTTGCTTGCAATGAGCCAGTGAAAACATTCTACAAACAATTTAATGAGTTATGTGACGCTTAAAATTATGTTCACAAGTAAAATAATCACTGCTGTTTGAAAAATCTTTTTAAGTTTTAGTAAGACCAAATCATAGTTTCATTTTATGTGCACAACCAAAAATCATGAATTGTGCATGCCTTGAATGACAATATTTGTCGGTGTGTGTTGCATGTGTGTATATGCACAGGTATAAAGCCTATGTATTCATACAAAAGATCTCATAAAGGGACCAGAATGCTCTTAGCTCTGAATAAATATAGATATATATATATATATTATATATATTACAATTCTATTTACCTGATCTGCTCTGTTAATCTTGATCCTGAATTTCTAAAACCGCTAACTAAAAAAGATGCAAAAAGTATATTTAGATTAACTTTCAGAAACTTTATCATCATAAAGCATTGCTACTTGATCTGTAACTAGCAGTTTTCTTCCCTCTATGAATAAAAAATCGCCAATAGCATGTGTCTGAATGGCTAGCCTGAGCCCATGCACCATCACATTGATTCTTCTGACTGCCACTCACCATGATTACAGATATGTGTGCCACAATAGCAAGTGAATGTCATCGGGCATGGCATTGGGTATGTGTGTGAGTAATAATAGTTTCCTGCTGGTCAAGTCAAACAGTGGCAAGTAGTATTATCTATAATACACTGTTAATGGCTGCCGGTAAATATATAGTTATAGTCACATGAATAAATCAATACAATTTACATCATTCATCATTAAAAGTTTGTGAGAAGGTCTCATTGGAATAGCAACTAGGCAATCAGATAGTGACTGTTCCATTAAATAGCAATTACTCTATCAAATAGTAAGATCCTTATTTGATTGCTTAGTCACCAACAGATTGAGTACTTTTTCGTGATTTTGCTTGTGCCCGATAGTGTCCTATGATCTTGATCCTGTTTTCCTATTTTTTCTCTCTTCCAAATAGGTGCATATTTTCATGCAGTAAAACAACAATTTTTGTATGCTGGTTGCGATGAAATGTAATAGGTTTTATGTCGTACAAGAAAAGTTTATGAATATTGCAGCAGGTGATCATGTTCTACTGCAATTATTGCCTATAGGACAAATGGTGAAAATCTTGTTTGTTTTATCACTATACCTTATATGGTCATAATGTTCTTAAAGTCATAACTGTTCTGAAAATTCTCTTTTTGTGGTTTTGTTGGGGTTTATGCTATCTGTAAATTAAGATTATAAGAAACTTTTATGAATATTGCAACAGAGAATCATGTTTGTATGGCACTTGCCTACAGGACACAAAAGTGTTGTGCATTCCATCTCCATCATTTATATTTTTGATTGTAGGTTATTTCCCATTTTTTTGGAAAAGTCATAAATGTTTTGAAATTTTTTTTTTTTTAGATTCTATCCTGTAGAGTGAGATTATAAGAAAAGTTGAGTAGCCTAACATTGCAACAAACTATTGAATTGTGTTGTGCAGCAGCACTACCTACCTACACCTACATATTTCCCGTTTTTTCAAAATTGGTCATACATATCTGTTCTGAAAATTGTTTTTCAAGCTTTCTTGTTGTTAGGTTATTATATGCAATAGATTGAGATTAGACTATATAATAAAAACTGATAATCATTTTACTTTTTGCCACATGTGTCTCTAACTTGACTAGAGCATTCAATGCAATAAACATAGCCAATCAAATTAGCGTATGATAGCATGTATGATGACACAGAAGTCAAGTCTAGTCAAATTTTATTAATTAAATTCTGAGATAACTTTCAATGAAAAAACAAAGGCAGCAAGGTGCGATCTGAGAACGCTGCACAACTACCCACTCTAAAATTGGCTGTAATTTGCCCGGGGTGAGTTTTATTAAACATAAAAAACCCTAAATAAATAGATATGACAATATAGCTTAACTTGATTGCTGGATGAACTTGATTTCGAAAGGCGGAGACACGGAAATTTTCAAATGGTGATTCAGTGTTGCTTAGGAATGGCTGTCAAGTTCATCCAATGAAATCAAAACAGCCTCATATTCAAACTAACATATGCAAAAAAAATTAAATAATTATCTTTTGTCTGGATGAAATGACAACCAAAACTTTAAGGATGGGTGAGGGCCAAAAACCGGCCTAGAAGCATAACAAGCATCAAAGTACTCATTTGCCTTATTTTTTTTACACATTTAAAGGAAGAGCTAACTCAAAAAGAAATTAGATAAGTAAGTTAAGCGAAGATTACTATATTTAATGAAAAAAGAATTAATGATTTATCTGTTTTGAATGTTGAGAAATATATTTTTGTAAAATGGTCAAAATCCCGAAAACGGTCTGTTGTCACGCAAAAAATTGCTGACTTGATTTCCACCTAAACAACGTAGCATAACAGCTGTACTTTGGAATATTATGAACAAAATGTTCTAGGTGCAACTGTTCGTTAATTAAAATAACTATAACTGCCAGGACGAACTTTTCCCTGCCAACCCTCCCTGCCTCTCTTAAACCTTATAAATTGAGTATTTTATTTGTTTTTTATTTAATTTCTCTTAGTAGACTGGTTTCAACAAGTCTATGACTATTATTGCAAGTAAAGGGTACGGTAAGGGTGCTCTTTCCTTTTGGCCGGACGGAAATTTGGCTTATTTCGGTTTCAATCCCCAACCGTAAAAGCTAGTTTGTTTGTCAGGTAACCAAACAGAGGGCCGGCTAAAGCATCCGCTAGCCCAGTTTTCCTGACTGGTATCAAATAACTTTTGAGCCGGTTATATAATGTTAATAATGTTTTTTTTATAATTTATATGCATTCATTGACTATATTATTATTAATTATAAGTAGACTATTATTAAATAGTATAATGAAAATATCACTTTTGCTTATCAACACTTACTTTCACTGAAAGGATGAAATTTAAATAGTGATGGCGAAAGACAAAACTTGCAACTTATCAAATAAGAAGACATTCTTCCAAAATGCTGCATTGCTGCCGCCATCTTGACTTGACTTGATTTGATTGTTGTTGCTGCTGCTAAAACCCTAAAACCCAACGCTGAGACCAAGGAAAACTCGCAATGCATCATATACGCAAAGCATCTTGGTAAAAAGACAGCATGATAAAAGACAAAGAATCACCAAAGAAATTGTTGGGTTTCTTTTGCAAATAGCCAATCACGTCGTGGCATTTATAATCATTTGATACATAAAAATCCAGAACAAATTAATTTCACTGACAGCCAAAACAAATACGAATTTATTTCAGTGCTGCAACGCAGGTGTAGCAGGCTGATATAGCAGAATGCTATTGCAGACTGCTCTTTCGATCCACGGATGTTTGCGACGAAGTAGATATAAAATAAAAAAACAGAATCGACGCTACAGGCCCGTAGGAAGCATAGGGGCTGGGGGGCTGCAGCCCCCCAATAATTCTGAAAACAATGGTGCAACGTCACATCTCTTAAGTCAGTTCTTTGTTATCCATTGTTTTGAGAACAATAGCCCCCCCCCAATATTCATCAGCTTCCTACGGCACTGCGCTAAAAAAAGATAAATGCAATGATATTTTGTTGCTAATATTTCGCCCGCCCTGGTAATATACAGGACTGCTTCAACACAGAATATGCCTTTGCCACCTACCTACCAGTACCACAGGCAATGAATTTCCACCTTTTCATACGTTCAACGTACGTTCGCAGCATTTTTTAATTTTACCTACAATTCCCTACGTTGTATTCAATAAAAACCTACGTTCTACACACACTACTTAAAGTGGTAGATTTTCAGCTGTGAAATTTTCTAGTTGCTTGAAAAATAAATACTTCAACAAATAATCAAATTATACCGACATTTATATTTCATCATTAAAAAAAAACTTTACAGTATAAATATAACTTATAAAGTGGGTAAATTTCAATGGTAAAAATCGTGCACACACTTTTATAACTTAGCTTGAATTTTTCTTGAGCAGAAGGAGGTAATGATAGCACAAAAATGCTGCATTGTCCGGATATGCTGTGAAGACAACTTTCAAAAGAAACTCTCTTATTGCATTTAAATATTGTTATACATGCAAATTGTCAGCATTTTGATGTCGACGAGTTTCCGTTTCACTTTTTTAAGGCGAGAAATAATTACTATAAAGCTTCTTAATTTTTTGACCGAATGTATTTCTGAAAGTTTGTTCAAAATATATATCAACAATTTCTTGAAATTTACATACATTTTACAATTTCTCTGGATTTCCCCTCAAAGCCCTAAAAAGTCAGAACCCCTGCCGCAGGTGGAAATTTCCATGTTTGTTTTTTTCAATGGTCTGTTGTTGTTCAATGTTTCCGTTCTGGGGACTGAGGAGAGTCACGGAAATTTAAATTGCGTGACTTATGAAAGTCATGTGATAAAGTGAGTGTTTTCCCCACCAGGAAGTAGTCAAAAAGGCTATCTCAGGTCTAGACCCGTTCTCCCGAATATGGCTCGTCGTTGTTCAAGTCAATGTTCATTGGTTTTTTCGTTTGGTCATGACAGGCAGTAAGCATTTCTATTGGCTAACAATTAACCACCAAAGAATGCTCTCTGTTTTGATAACAAAAACCCAATTCTAATTGGCTGGTCCAATGACGTAGATAGACTATTAAGCTCGACGCAATAAACAAGAAAAAAATTATCCATGACGACACGGCAACTGTTCAGTACAAGATGGCGAAAGTTTTGAAAGCAACAACTATTAGGCAGCTTTTGAGAGGCATCTCAATCCCGATCACGCGTTTGGCAAGTAGCGGGGCTTCTTCTTTGACCGAAGATTTAACACTGAGGCAAACTGATTCCTTGGCGCAACCCTTAACGAAAAGACAGGGTAAGTATTTTTATTTATTTATTTTTTTTATTGACAAGACACAATATCTCACGATATATGGTCAGCAACTAAACTAAGTTACAAATTTTCACAACATACATAGAATTAAAACTACAAAAAGAACAACTTATGTGTGTTATACTATCTATCTGATGAGATCTGTGAGAATGATGTTGCGATACAACTTTTCCGGTTTCTTTTACTTTCCAAAGTTTGTTTACGACATTGCGAGCCATTTTATCTTAAACAAGAAAATTTACGAGACCATATTTTGTCTGTTAATTTGTGGTGGTATAATACGCACAAGAAAAATATAAATTAAAAAACAGTAAAATTTTCAGGAAATGAATGTTCGAAGGCCTCGAAAAAAGGTAATCCTTGTTCTCAAGCATTTGAACGAATGGCAATCAATGCTTTCATTTCATTTCTGCTCTAGTTGCTTTTTTATATTAGCTGCCATAGCCCATACTTCTTTTCTAAGTGGAGCATTTTATAGCTATTATTTTATATACCTATTATTTTATATACCATTATATTATTATAATTTGTGCACAACTCTGGCCTGCGGGCAGACTCAACACTCAACTTCCCTATGTCTCATGAAATTCGAATTAAATGTTTGGAAAAGAAAAATTTGAAGACCCGGAAAAAAGCAATGCAACATGACAATGAATGAATGGCAATCTTTCAAATTGGCAAGTGAAATCATAGTCATAAGAAAAACTTTGTTTTATGATTATAATATAAGATTTCAATATAAGATTTCTTTTATGATTATAATATAAGATTTCATATAATATGAAATGTGATAATATAAGCGCCAACTTTTTAATTTCTCGTGATGTTGTTAGGACAGCACAGCCTGTGCCAGTCACGAGATGAAAGCGGGAATACAGGAACTGTGTGCAAATGGGTTCATTCATTGTAGTTATTTGTAATTAAAACACAAAACAAGAAAGCTGCTGTTGTTTTTCTGTGTATTCATTCTCTGTCACGACATTGAAGAGCAGGGAAGCAAGAATTTAATGAGTTAGAGATTCCGGTTTGAAATTTCAAGGCAGTCCAGCCACAGGCTGCCACACCCTAGGGATCCAGAGCCTCAATAAAATAAAATAAAATATTAAATGGAAAAAAGAGACAAAATAAAAAGTAAGAAAACATGTAAAAAATTAAAAAAACAAATTTTGTCTCTTTCGTTTCTCATTTTTTTCATTTTGTATCTTTGTTTTATATTTTAAATGCTCTGGATCTCATGGTAAGGTTGCCAGTGGTTGCTTTCTGAGCAGTTTGCTACGTTATATTAGAGCATTACTGTAACAACTAAAAAGAAACAATTGTTACAATACTAATGCAATGGCAACAACAAACAAAAAGTATGTTTTTCACAGGTTTTATGGACAGTGATGCGTGTTTTCTATTTTTGGCTTTTGTTTCTTATCACCCATGCATTTATATTATTTCCTGTCACCAATACATTTTTATTGTGTCCTATCACTCATGCCCTAAGATACTGTAAAAATGCATGGGTGATGGTACACCAAAAAGCAAAAATAGAAACACATTACAATTCCTAATTTATGCCTGCAGAAAATGACTGTTCAAAAATTACCAATACTGACAACCTGTGGTCTAAATGTGCAAAAGTATCCACAGTGGCAATCAATCTTTTGTGGAGCCCGTTGTCTTTGTGAACCTATTTTTCTGTAACCAGCAATAAATTATGGGATTTTTCGGTAATCTTATCTGTAAAAGTCATGATTTCCCCTTTTTTAATTCAATTCTATTCGAGTTAACATTTAAAACGCTGTAAAAACTGGGTAAAACCTTTGAAAAGTGGTGGACGCAGGTAGCGTCGCAATCAACAGCCGTAATTGGGTAAGATTGCAAGAAAAGCTAGGACATGGGTAGAAACATTGTCTTCATTAAGTGCAAAGAATGGGTAAGATTGCTGAAAATATGGGACAAACCGTAATAATTCGATTAAGCCCTGGGGACTTATTCAAAATTCGACCTTTGATAGGGGGGGGCTTATTCGAGAGGGGGGTTTATTCGAAAGTCAGCTTCCCTGAGAATATTATCTAAAAACAAGCATAAGTATTATCTAAAAATGTTATCTTATATGAAACTCAAAATAGGCATGGTCGTAATCAATGTGTTGTCTTTTTTTACTGAATCTGACATAATATCAGAGGAGGTCCTATTCGATTTCTAATTTGACAAAGTAAGGGGGTCTTATTCTAGAGGGGCTTAGTCGAATTATTACGGTAGGTAGCAAGATTGTCTTTATTAGGTGCAAAAATTTGTAAAATTGCTTTAAAAATCAAATTATGAAAATTGAACTAAAATATAAATATAAATAAAAACTGGGTACAAATTTATTGATAGCAGATTGAAGGTGCAGGGGCACAAGTATCCCCTCCACCGAGAAAGTTTACCGCTTCTCTTATCTTCACTACCTGTTGTAAACCTACAACCCTACAACTTTTCAACAAATATTATCAAATTATTGCAGCGTTTTCTCAGTTGCTTGAATTGTAAATATGATACTATTAGCGTTGAAGCAGGTCAGTTACTGCAGATGTCAATGAATAATCAATGGTACCTTGCTTGTTGTTGTATTGTAAGGTCGGACTACAGTAGACAACATAGAAAAGGCAACACTGTTTCGTTCAAACATTGTGATTTCATATCAACTCATTTTGGATCTCTAAACATGCTCTGAACTACACATGACCTTTTATCTCCTTAAATGGAACGCTTCAATATGTTCTCAGGTAACGCGGTTTCGTGTGATTAGAGTTTTCATACAAAATGAATGACCAGTCATGTGACTGGTTGAGGAAAAAGACTGGACTCCACCCGTCCCCACGTGCAACATAAACTTTCCAACACTTGTCTTCTGTCACGTGTTTTTCTCAGCCGCTGTGTGTGGAAGGTAATTCCTTTTTGCTTCCGCGCGAAAAGACTTCACACGTTTTTTTCTATAAGAAGCTGGTTTGTGAGAAACTTTTTAAAGAAAGTACTACACGTTTTTTTTATTAGAAACTTTTTATAAGAAACTCACTGGCTAAACCCATGAAAATTTAAGAAACTTTTACTAGTGAATGAAAAATTGCTAAGAAATTTATATTTTTAATGAAGATTACATGATGCTTAATGATTTAAATGGACATGATGTGAGGTGATCGATTCTGTAAAGACTTTTATCCTGTACAATAGCACAATATATACCCAGTTTGTGTAATGTTGAAAAAGAATGCATAGTAAAAAAGAAACGGAATATTTTAATATATAATTAAGAAACTTTTAAGAAACTTTTACTAGTGGAGCCAGGTTTCTCATATATAAAAACGTGTATTTTATAAGAACCTAGAACCAAGAAAAAAAGCCTCCCTAGTGTTTCCCACATGTGCGACTTGAAATTTTACTTTCAGTCATGTCACAACGGAAAAAGCATTCTTCACTACTCTAAAATCACCAAAACTCTGCCTCAAAATTAAGAAAATTTTAGTATACTATGGCCCAAGTTTGGTTTTAAATTTCTTGTCAGTGATCGCTGGTTACTTAAAATTTATTCTGTTATTTCAGAGTCTTTCTGTTGTTTCAAAGTCACTGTTATTTTTTAAAGAACCAGATTTTGACATTTTTGACGTGCAACTTCATTTCTCAATACTAAATTAAAATAATGAAGTAGGGCGTTTCCTTTCCCCATAATTATTTGTTTCACCTTCCAATTCCTTTTCTCCCCAGCCCAAAGAGAGGCTCGTAAGCAAGTCTAAAATAAGGTTGGTTCTCGACTTAGAGCCACGTGACATGGTTAACCTCCCTGCAATGCAAAGCAATTTCTCGTGACTATACAAGTCGCCCAACATTTCACCGAACAATACTCACTATTTATGTTTTAAGTTTTGTGAAAAGTCCTATGGGTTTGACCACCTTATTCGGTGGTTAAAAACTTGTTGGATGATGTTCGACGCTGTTTGATAAACTCCAAAAACATCATTGAACTTTTCCATTTTTCTCAATTTTCTGTGAGCCGAACATTAATCCGAACATTAATTAAACAAATAATTTTATTTTATTTTATTTATAACGTTTAATTGTTATTTATACAGGACAAATGTTTTAACTGCTTTCGTATCTACATTATTTTCATCAAATCTGTTATTTTATTAATATTCTGAACTAATTTTGATTTTGGTGCGCTATTCGTGTCTCCCCCTTCTCTGTTCCTGCGAAGGTGCATTTTGTTTGTCAAGATGCTCGATGAAATTCTGAAATGTTAGATGCATTTTACCACCCTTCACTCGAACACTGAGCAACTAAAAAAAAATCAATTTCCGTGTTCGGCAAAATGTTCGGCTCGTTTGACCAAGGCTTACCAAACTTTCCCGTTTCTTTGCAGGGGATCTGCTCTCCAACCCAAGAACAGAATTTAGAACAGTCTACAAATACCAAGGCAAGATAAAAGCTGTAATTCTTGATTGGGCAGGAACCGTGTTGGACTGTGGAGTATATGCTCCTGCGGTTGTTTTTGTGGAAGTGTTTAAAGATGAAGGGGTACCAATCAGTATGGAGGAAGCGAGGGAGCCGATGGGTGCTCACAAAAAGGTTCATATCCGTAAAATTACTCAGATAGAAGCAGTCAGGCGAAGATGGTTTGAAAAGATGGGACGTTACCCTAATGAAGATGACGTTGAAAGAATGTTCCAAAATTTTGTGCCAATGCAGGTGTGTATTCGGTTGTTTTGATACGTGAACTAGTATACCACGTGTACGTGAACAAGTATACTTTCCCCAAGTCTATTTGCCTCTTTCGTGCCAAATCACAAATTTTGATTTCAGACTCAATATATCGAGGTAACATATCGAGGGAGTGCTATGAAAGTCTAGATTAGTTACATCAGTGTCAGTCCCTACATTCAGCTTAGCTTGTTTTCGACAAAGCGACTGCTGCATGTAGCCACTGATCTCAAAAAAAGATCAGTGTATGTAGCTAGTCTAATGAAAGTCTGAGTACTTTCATATCATTTCCTCGATATGGCATTCCCTCGATATATTGAGTACGAAATAAATATTTGTGATTTAGCACGAAATGGACTTGGGACAAGTATACTATATGTGAACCGACCTGATAATCGAAAATTAAGTCTATCGTCATTCTTTCAATGTGAGCAAACCGGTATTTTTTCTTTAAAAAAAACCAAAGAGGTTCGAAAACATGGTATTTATTAAGCTTAGACACAAACTCAAAGAGCGTTGGTCTGTTTTTATTTGCATGAAATAAAATTTTACCTTCTATGTTTTGCTGGAAATCCAAGAAATTTGCGAGAAATAAAAATAAAAATTTATTTCATGAAAGTAAAAACGAACAAACATTTGCATTTGTTGATTTTGTGCCTGTTCTAAATGAATAACATATAACCAAATACCCATGAAAAAACTGTTTAGGTTGGAAATAAAAAGGTTATAAATAAATAAATGTGACTGTTGAAATTTTAAATATAAATCCAAAACATAATAATTTAAATGATCAGTTAATAGTGTCCCTCTATCCATGGTTTGATCACGGGCTTTAGAAAAAGCAAAGTTTATATTTTGTTCTCAGTTTGATTTGTTCCCTTCTACTTGTCCTACATTCTGTATTTTGAATTCGGTCATCTTTCCTCTTGTTTCTCTATGACCGAATTCAAAATACGGAATGCAGGACAAGTAGAATGAAAAAAATTGGTTCGATTGGTGGTTCGATTCGACACTTGACATTCTAAAAATAATTGCAAGCATGGTACAACTTTTGCTCTCTTAAAAGAAGCAGGGAATCTTTTAAGGAATTTTCGCTTGTGGGGGGGGGGATCCAATGTAAAACGCACACATTTTTTGATACTGCAGAACGATGAAGGAATTTTTTAGATTTTTTTATCAAAAGTGCATTTTACTAGTGGGGACTGGGGAATATTAGGGCAACTGGAGCCTTGTAAGGAATTTCACCACTAGTTGTATGTTGAAGCATTCCTTGGAAAGAAGTAAAAATATCTTTCATTACAGCTGGCCTGTCTTCGTGACTATGCGAAAATGATCGACGGTGCAGTTGATACAGCAAAGTATATACAGAAAGACATGGGCTTGAAAATTGGCTCAACAACCGGATTCACTACTGAAATGGTTGATATGTTGAAAGAAATCGCGAAAGAGGCGGGCTACGTGCCTGATGCGTTTGTTGCAGCAGATGAGGTACCACAAGCAAGACCTTATCCGTACATGGTTTGGTCAAACTGCGTCAAGCTGGATGTAAATCCAATACAAGCGGTGGTTAAAGTTGATGATACTGCAGATGGTGTAAGAGAAGGGATTCTAGCTGGGTGTTGGAGTGTTGGACTGGCAAGGACTGTGAGTGTCGTAATTTTTCGTTGCAATTCATGTTAGCTGCATATAGTTACGTATATTTATCAGTTTGTGAACAACACCGTTTAAAAACAATACCAAACCATTTAAAAACAATACCAAACCGTTTAAAAACAATACTAAACCATTTAAAAACAATACCAAACCATTTAAAAACAATACCAAACCATTTAAAAACAATACCAAACCATTTAAAAACAGTACCAAACCGTTTAAAAACAGTACCAAACCGTTTAAAAACAAGACCAACTCATTAGGTTATATAATTAACCAAGATCAAACTAATTCAACTGTGAACAAACTAATCCATTTAAAATCAAGACCAACCACCCATGTAAGAAAGTTACCAATCCATTTCAGGATTAGACAGACCAGTTAAGATCTAGAACAAGCTATTTTAGAATTATACAGACCCATTCAAAAATAATACAGACCATTTCTAGAACGAAACCAACCTATTTAAAAACGAGAAAAGCTCATATAAGAACAAAACCAGCTCATATAAGAACAAAACCAATTTATCTGAAAACAATACCAACCTATGTGAGCCTGAAGAACGAAGAAAATCCATTTATAAACAATCCCGATTCAAAAAAGGAAACATTCTCTGTCGAGAAATGTACGGTCAAGCACAAATCATGCGCCACATAAACTGAAATGACACAAATTTGTGGCTTCTGAGTAATATTAATTTCAACCTTTTTTCAGGGAAATTATGTTGCTTTAAATGAAGATGAGATTGCGAACTTGTCTGCAGAAGACTATGAAAGGCGCCTTCAAAGAGCATACGGAATCTTGGCCAACGCAGGGGCTCATTATGTAATTGATACAATTAATGACTTGCCTCCAGTTATTGAAGACATCAATAGAAGACTTGCTACCGGAGAAACACCTTGAAGAGACAAATGCGATATTTGAACGTTTTCTGTGAATTTACCAAATCGTTATTTTGTGAATATTTTGTTAACTCGTAACCTTCCCCCGCCCCCACGAGGGTATAAGATTCTGCGAAGGACAGGGGTAAGGTTCGGCATTTAACAAACCTTTATAAGAAACTTATCCTCTGCTTTTGAAAAATAACAATTGGTTACTAATGAAACCTTTTTAAAAATCCCTGTTTCTCTGAAAAAACTCAACTTTCCGCAGGAAAACCCAGTTTCTCCGTCTGGAAAACTGGGTTTTTCAAATGCATCAGCTGCGGCTATGGTTATATCAAAATGAAACCGTTTCCCCTTTTGATATCTAACTTTATCAAATATAATTCAAATATTTAAAAAATGATATTTCTTGTGATTGTACCTTTGTAATTGAGTTCAAAAAGGTGTTCAACTAATTTATGATAACAGTTGCCTAGATTATTTTTTGATAAAGTTTTAGGGAAAACTTTAAGATTCGTTGTGTGTTTAATTTGAATTATTTTCACTTTTGCCTTCCTATATTTAGCTGGAAATTTTTTTATTTTGAAAGGATGTGATGAAATCCTCACTTCATATCAAATCTAAGTAACACAAAAACAACGTCTTTGAGGTTTTGCTATAGAGGAAAGTCGAACCACGAAAAAAGTGAATTTTGTATTCATTCTCAATTCGATTTCTTTCATTGCACCTTTTCATTCCTCCTCTTTCCTCTTGTTTCTCTTTGACGAAAATAAAAACACGGAATGTAGAACAGATGGAATAAGAAAAATCCTAGTGGGAATAAAATACAAACTTTACTTTTCCTAAAGCCCGTGGTCTAACGACACATTTCGTAACACAGCTTGTAAAAAACTTCTAAAGAGTAGCTTGTTACCCTTCTGAGGTGGGCTCCTAGAAAACCAATCGTTAGATTGAAGGGTCACCCTCCTAAAAATTGATTGAAATGAAATGAAACAAGAAATGCCTTCAAGAATAATGAGCCATTTAACGTCAAAATTGTGTGACCGTTTCAGATTAATTTCTAAACTGATTTTGTAAACTTTGAGCTGAATTTACATCAGGTAAACATTGATTCACCCACTAGTATGTCACATATTCGACAACTGCTTTGGAATCATGTCAAAAGTTTTCATAAGGTATCCTCCTTGACGAAGTCACACATGAAATTTATGTTCTTTTTCCTTGGTACCACTATTGCCTTTAAGCAGCAATAAAATTTCAATGCACTGTTGTATGTGGTTATTGTTGAAGTGCCAGTGTTAACATTAAGGCTCATTTGCCGAAAACAAACAATTTCAGAAGTGCACTGGAATGACACCCATTCCAGTTTTGAAGAAACCTAAAGTTTTGGTTATCATTGGGCATAATGCAGCGGATATTCAGTTGATTTTGCCAACAGAGATATCAAACTTTTACTAAATTCAATCCGAAACATAAAGCTAAAGCTCCTCCCCAATAGCTTTGAAAAAGTGCAGCCTTTTTTGGGTAGTACACGCACATGTTTCAGGCAAGCTTAAGTGCTCTATTTCAAATGTCAAATGCTTCAAATGACATTCAAATTTTCCATGTTTTCGCGAGCTGCAAAGTTCTGAAAGTAATGACAGAAAGGAAAACTGCAGCGAAATTTTATCGTCCGTAGATGATCAACACAAAATTTTAACAAAAAAAATTCTACAAATCCTGTGTAATTTAAATTTACCAAATTCAATTATTATATGAAAAGCATGCATTTTGATTTTTACTGATACTGATTGACACATTTGCCCTAATGATTTCTTCAGCTTTGCACAGAGACAAGGATACCATAAATCCTCGAATTAGCCCCCCCCCAAGTATGCCTCCACCCTCAACTTTTGTAGTTTCTTAAGCCTGTTAATTCACATTTTATTCGGCGTAATATGTTTATATGCATGTATGTTGTTCCTTTCAATGTCTAAATATCCTGCAGTATTCATATTTATGTAGTTATACTATAGGTAAGAGTCCGACTTCGAATTAGCCGCCACCCAAACAGGCTTAAAATAAAAAAGCCTACCAAGGATTTACGGTACAGTACTTATTTTCTACGTTGTATGGAAAATACCCATAGATGTTGCTTAGCTAACAAAAGTTCCAGTGGAAGCAAAAAACTTTACAACAAGTGTGCATAGTTTAATACCCCCAATGATCGAAATTGACTCAAACTTCTCGAAACTCCAAAATACAATTCCTCAGATCTCCGTACCGGGGTTGTTGTCATCAAAAAATTGTTCCTGCAAGGTAAAAGAAAACTATCACCCCGGGAAGAGCCATACGGCCGATTGTCAAACAACAAAGCGTCATATTTTCAGGGGGGTAATGCGGGTAGAACTTTACATTAATTTAAGATATTTCAACGCAATTTTATAATGTAAATTAAGTTGGTTTGCATGTGCTGCCCCCTGCAAAATAAAACTTGCCTATTATTTGCCTGTTTAGCAGAAATAAATCCGGGCGCGAGAGAGTTAAACGGCCCATGACATGAATTCGTTACAGTAAAAACACGCATATAAGAAACCAGATTATTCATCCAGCGAATTGTTTTGTAAACAATAGGCTATTGTTTTCTCTATTGTTCTCTCTAAAAAATCAGCCTGGAGGTTCAAAGTGTGTTTCTTATATGCGGGTTTTTACTGTATTACATCGAGAAGTAAATAATTAAAGGAAGCAAAAAGATTGCCCGTAAATACAACACTTTACATTCAGAGGTTGCTAAAATGCAACACTTCGCATTCAAAAGTTGAGTCATGTTGTAAATAGGGTATGCCCAAATTGGCAATAAATTGCTGACTCTTGCGATTGCATGATGCACTGTTATTGGCTGTCTTAGTAAATAATCCTCAACAATGCTCTTGTTTTTCTTGGATTTCTTTAGAATTTTTCAAAGATATGACTTGAAACAAGTCCAGTTTTCAATTGACATCTAAGTAGAAATGGCACCTGCTCAAAGTGATCACATGAAAAATCACATGATTCCAATTAGTCGCCCGCAATGCCCCCTCTCTCCGCCTCCTAGGAATCAGCACGCGGGCTACCACCAAGAGACTCAATGCCTTTAGAAAGTTTGAAATTTCTCCAGTTGAGAGCGTTTTGTCAAGAGTTTCGACACTAAGCTGTTTTTATACATGTTTATTTTAATGAATATATTTTGTACTTACACCTTCCTTCTGTAGCTCGGAACCAACATAGTCGTCCATGAACAATAACAGACGTGCATCATCAACCGTCTCCCTGATGTTAGAACCAACAGCAGTAAGAGATACCAAATGATTGACTCCACTAGGAATTGTTTTACGTAATTGGCTAACAAACGTCTTAAAGCCACTGTAAAGTGTTCCAGGTTGACTTATAAACGTTCTAATCTCTTGCGATAGCACCTAAAAATATAAAATACAGAATTATATATTTGTAACAGATTTGAGGAGACATGGGAACCGGGGGAACCAGGGGCATGTGCCCCTTACCTTTCGAAAAATTGGGGGAGGTGTCATTTAAATTAGAGCATGTGGTGTCATTTTCAATATTCATAGGGCCTTTTTCTATGACAGTAGTGCCTATGGTTCTTCGGTTATCTCTAAGATATCAGAGCTGTAGCCCAAACGAAATAAAACAGTTTAATATTTCCCATTGATTGGTAGAGGCTATCATTATAAAAAAAAATGAAGGCTTGGCGCTTTGGGTGCGGTCGCAGTAAAATAAAGTGTGGTGAAAGTGTCCTTCAAAATCTGTGCCCCCCAACTTTTGAAAAGCTTTCTACGTCTCTGCAGCTTTGACTCACAAAACAAGACAATAAGCCCTTGAAGCCTTAAAATATTAAGAAGAAGATGGCAACTGCTCTCATAACCTCTGATTACTGTCAACAACTATCTTGCTCCTCTAAGATTTTCCCATACAAATTCCTTCCAAATATTAATGCACAAATTGCTCGCTAGAAGATAACAAAAAATAGATATTCTCTGACTGTTATTGCAACAAAAAACTTAAATTTGGAAAAACATTTAAACATTCCTCCAACGCACTTATAACAAGCACTTTGTTTGCTGAAGCTTTCTAACTAACAATCTCCAAAGAATATTTTTGAATATACTGATAGCATGCTTCATACTTTCAGCAAGTTTGTTAATAGTATGTAAATGAATTGTAAATATAATGTATGTATAATAGTATGTGTATGTATAAGTTTACACAAATGCATGTAAGTCATCGAAAGTTTGCAGATACTCCCAGCATACTCTGCAAACTACATGCATGTTCCAAACATACCCCCCCCCCCTACCCCAAACATACTAAAAACAAGTTTTCACATAGCTTGATGCATATGCAAAGTTTATTGCATAATTAAATATCATAAGAATGACCTGAAATTATAAATGTGCATAAAACAAAAACGTTTATTAATGCCTCTTGTTAGAAAAAGGAAAATAAAACAAAGAAAGTCACATAGCACAAAATTGAATTAATAAATTTATACAATAAAATGAAATAAAACACTAATAAAGGGAAAATGTTAACACTTCTAGTCAACAAAACAAAATCCGCTATCAATTTCCTATTAATGTCACAACAATATCAATGAATAGGTAACTTCATAAATTAGAGCAGAGATGGGCAAGATACTCAGAAGAATGTATCTAATTACAAGATACAGCTAGTACTTTTATCAAAATATCTAGATACAAGATTTAGATACTTTCAAAATAAAATTTCTAGATAACAGATACTCTAAAGTGTTTTATCTAGACTAGATTTTATAATACAATTTTGCAGAGGATGCACCAGGGTACAAGCATCTAGCAACCCATCGGAGGAAAAAAACTGAAAATGTAGAGCTGGGCTTTCGTGAAGATGTAGTGTGGGTGAGGATGGCCTAGTTGGTTAAGGCGCCTGACTCACGATCGTAAGGTCATGAGTTCGAATCCCACCAAAGTCATACTTGCTGTGAAATTTGAGGAGAGCTAGCAGCTCTCTGTTGTTCCAGACAAAGACAAAAGGAGTCACGAGATGTGGTCACATCGAGAGAAAGGACCAGGATCGCCCTGCTTAGTTTAGCCTTGTGCTATGCGGGGGTCGGGACAGAAACCCATACCTTGCAAGATTAGCAAGTGTGTGTGCCTAAAACTGAACTTAATATTCGCGCAAATATATCACGTGACATTTTAGTTACAGCGCTTGACCATTGGCTTGATAATATCATGTTTGATAAGCTGTCTTAAAGTTTTGGCAGCAGTGGTAATGTAACATCTAGCTTATATGTTCTTGCTAATATCTAATTATAAGATACAAATAATCAAGAAAAAAGTATCTAATTACAAGATACAGATGCTATGAACCTTTATCTAGATTTTTGAAGTTTCAAGTTAAGGTATTGCCCATCTCTGAATTGGAGACATGGAATTTTTCCCAAACCAATATTTTCATTTCGGATTCGGGTAACTAGAGTTCGACAAATATTTTAAAAACTTGCATACATATTTTTAAAACGATAGATGTCACGTGATCTATGATATCATTATTTCCAGTCAAAAAAATTTACCACGCAATATTTTGCATTTTTGAAAATTTACCACCCTATATAATCAGAAAATTCACTTCATCTTCCTGCACACTCGAAGATTTTGAGACTTTTAATTCATCATCTCCTTCGCTAATGGTCGGAGCTAATTGTGGGATTGCTTGTGTGTTCCTTTTTCTTGTTCATCTTCTTTTTCTGCTACTTTTTAGTTCTGTTCCATTTGTTTCTTCATCTGCATCGCTTTCGTTTGTTTGATAATATGTTAAAGAAGTTTCTTCCCTGAAAACCACTGCACTTTAGAGTATTGTCGTTTCTTTTATTTTCTTCAGATGATATCCTTTCGATCTGCTCCTGGAAAAATGTTTTCAAAATGAAAACTTGCAAATCGCACCCTTTAATAGCTTGCTCTATCGAATCAATCTGGATCTGGTAGGTAGGATAGCGATGTTTTTTCTTCGAATTCTTGATGATACAACCTGATCCTTGTTTCAATGTAATTTTCATTCTTTTTCCTACTGTAAATAGAAGTTTGGATAAACTCTTTGGCGTCGTCATCCAATGCCTATATTGGTGTAGCGTAAACTCAGGAAAATTCGAAGAGACTCAGTCAATTCACATTTTGAATCATCGTTTATCAACTTCTTAAGGATCCTGGCTGAACTTTGCAGCTTTTGTAAAAGTAAGAAGTGTTATCCACAACCAAAAATTGCATGAATAGTTGGCAGGGAAGAGCAAATGCGTTGGCCAAAACTTCTGCAGATACTTCCAATTTTTTCAAAATTTTTTTGTTGTTAAATTTAAAATACCACATATAAACTACAGTTATAAACTGCAGTTTTGCAAGGCCCATACAAGAAGAACGAGAACATCTGTATCTTTTGAGACAACGACAACATCTGTGTTATGGCTTGAAGCACTAAATCGTTTTTTATACAAACTGATAACGGTTTTTCAGTTCTATCAGCACATTTTCTCGGAATAAATAGACTTGGGAAAAGTCTTGCATTTGGGAAGGTATAGATTGCAGGGGCGGATCCAGAAAAAATAGTGACCGTCTTACTGTGGGGAAGCAATAATGGGGGGGCAAACGGCAGCTTGGGGGAAATTTTTGGGGTCACGACCTTTTTTCTGAGTTGATTTCACTTTTTGAAAATTTTAGTTTATAATCTCGTTCATTTATCAATTACATGCAAGATGTGGAAAACCACGATTTGCCCTCGTATATCACTGGATTACCGACTTTCGAGTATTCTTCTGATCTCACTGGATTGCCTTATTTAAAAGATTACGACATCGACGAACAATTGCCTCAACCATTCATTCGCGATATTTTACAGTTCCTGAACTCGCTTCCTTAAATAGTAATTCCCATGATCTTTCTATTTTCCATACAAGCATAACTATCTGAATAAGAAAAATTTTCTAACCTTTATCTCTTCAGAGTGCTTCTCCATACACTTATCAGCTGCTTCACGAAGTTTTGCACCTAAATTTGCAATCAACTGTTCTTGGTTTGTATCATCAGAAGTTTGTTCAGTGTCGTCCTCGTCGCTAACTGCACTATTAATGGTGATATCATCAAACTGGACATTTGAACCTAAAAATCATACAACTTGGTGATATAACAAAAAAACACAGATATAAGCAACCTGTTTTAGTGCTAACATTGAGCTATTTTATTGTCACGCATCCTTGGAGATAGAGTATTATTCAATAAAAAAAATAGGATTTGGATGATTTGTTTTCTAGCCCATTGTTACTGCAACGTAGTGTCCAACTTCCCATGTAACGTAACACAGTTTGACGTTACACCTTGGGAATTTGGATGCCAAAACAGTAGTTGCAGATAATTTCATAGGATGATAATTGAACCATTTCGCTGTCATCTTCTCTTTGTAATTTCCTTTCTGTTATTTTGCGTTTTTGCAATTTACTTGCGATGATGCAAAGGCCAAACAAAAGAAATACAATTACAAAGAGAAGGCGATTAAATGATTCAATTAATAATATTTACAAGTAGTATTTTGGTGTCTCAATTCCCAAGGTTAAATGGAAAATAGAAGAATACTACATTGCATGGGTGCTATCAAATGAACCATCCCAATCCTGCTGCTTATGGTCTGCTTGAAAAGCTTGGCATCATTATAACATAATGTTGTCTAATGTATTTTCTCACTGATCTTCAATCACACAAAAAAGATTTAAGAGTTTTAGGCATCAAAATAAGCTAAGTTTCATTTCATTTCTTAAAAACATCTATAGGAGGGTTGCCCATCAGCTAAAGCTGAAGCAGTTAAAGTTTGAATCAACATGTCACAAGTGTCACAACTCCCTGTTATATGTGAACAATATAAATATGCTGTTCTTCTTAACGCTATTCTTCTTCATGCTAAAATTATTTTAACTTTACAAGTATAATTATGTTACATCAAAGAGAAATTAAACGTGCAGTGATAACCAATTTGTGCAGTGATAAACCAGACTTGCACAGTGATAAAAGCGAATTTGTGCAGTGATAAAACATTTTATTTTTCATGTTAAAATAAAAAATTGTTATTGAAAAGA
>JAYJMH010016152.1:0-21274 GCA_036873815.1 Phacellophora camtschatica
GAATTTTCATACAACGGTGCCCTAGTGATTTCATCATCCAGAAGGGCCTTGCAATAACGACTGAGGGGTCGAGGAGATTAACAGTTTATCCATCGACACACATTTTTGCTCATCATACAACAAGTGTTTACATCCGGGTATAGACCGAGCCAAAATGGAACTACGGAGCAAGTACACCGCTTCTTCAACAGAGCAATAGAAATTTATTGTGAACATAAAGAAGAACGATGAAAGGTATTTTCTACAACCAGTGGTTACAGGCATAATACATTTCCAATTTCAAGTACTTACAATATCATACCCTTCATTTTCGTATTTGGATGGAAAGCAACGTCGCTAAAAACACTCTGTCAACTGATGCCACCAATGCTCTCTTGAGATATTATGTGCATAAGTAAATAACATGCAAGAAGCGTATGTGCAATTTTAGCACTTAAAATCGACCTTCATATAGGACAGCGAGAAGTATATGGTGTTACAGCCATGCCAAGCTGCGAGATGGAGAAATAGCATATATATTCGCAAAGATTAGACTCAAACAGGTAATATAGGGCGTTTTCTTCGAATTCTTTTCCAAGCTATATCAATAGTCACTTTAAAACCAAAATGACTCATCGGATCTACTGATGTCACAAAATCAGAAAACAAGTGATTATATTTCACACGATATGAATTTGGATGAGATTGCTGTTGCCCCCTGAACAAAACAATAGTGATCTACACATACCAGAAAATGTCATTATAAAAACAGCCACTCAAATCGATGAAACCGGCATCCAGAATTGTTTTAATCCAGATTTAGTTACCTTAGCTTGGGATTTTGCAAAATGCTTCAACTCAGCAGCATCTCGATCTTCAGTGTCGTCACAAGTTTCTTTGCTAACATTTCCCAGCAGCCCAGTGCATCTTAACAAAACATGGCAGATTGAAAGTGTTTTCAAACACATTTCTCGAAATATTCGATGGAGAACATGGAGGAACATGCATACTTTTCATAAGCCAAGAAGTATTTATTCCTCTTTGTGGAATTTAGATTTGCCATTTTTCTAAATCTAGTTGTTAAATCATTAACGCTATATTGACTATAATCTAATCAAAAATTTTTGTTTAATATCTTGGTCACACATGTGATTTATTGTAGTTGAGTAGCATGAATGAATACAAACATATTAAATTTTTGAAGTAAATGTACTTAAAGTCATAGACCCGAAACGTCGTTTTACTAAAAGATATTTATTAAATGGTATTTAAATTGTTTTTATTCATTCATTAATCTTAGCTATGTTCAACTTTCAGAAGAAGGAGAAGAAACGTTTTTCACAGAACGCCTAAATTTGATAATAACGTTGGATAGTCTGAAGTAAAATCAAGTAATAAAAAGTGTCGCATCGTTTTCAACTTTAGTCTTGATTTCGTGATAGTTGTAAATTTCTTTCTTTTTTCGTAATTAGAATTTCCGGTACATTGAACGTTTTCAAGTCCTAGATATTTGAATTTAGTCTACTTATTGGTTCCATAAGGACAAATTGCATTTTCGTCCGGTTAATAGTCTCCCGATTGGGAAGAAGACGACTTCCTAAGGCTTCTTCATGAGGTCGCAACTCTTTCGGTCAGCCATTTCTGTCAGCGAGTTTTCAGGTGCCAGATTTCGTGACAAATTGCAACTTGATTACTATGCGTACGTCCAGAGTCAAGACAGGTTTTGAAAGTGAACGGAGATAAAACTCCTTAAAATATATTTATGTCTTTACTTTAGTTTGCAGCCCCTTATCCCGCGAGTCTTCATCCAGATGCCATTGTTGCAATATGGTATCATTGCAAAAAACTAACAGCGTTTTCTCTTCTAATTTCAGGGAGTGTATATGACATTGTTGTCATTGTCAGGAAATATCTCAAGAATAATTTGCCCAGCGTTGTATACATTCTTATATTCATCCTATGGGCCAAAGGCCCCGCTTGGTGTTATGGACGTTGGACTGCTCTTTGGCTTACTTATTACAGTAATGGTTTATAAGAGAATGATTCCTTACAAGCAGTAGATATCTAGAATAAGTATGCCTTGTATTGTTCATTTTGAATTAATTATCAAAATCTGTATGAAAGGTCGTTTTCTAACAGCCCGTTTGTTTGTTTGTTTGTTTTATTTTGTTTCGTTTTGATATTATCGTGTTCTTATATTGCTAAAAACATGCTACAGGCAGCCGGAAAAGTGTGGTTATTCAAGGTTCAACCATAGTTTTTCTTATGACTATGGTTCAACAGTATATTCAGTAATATCCCCCATTTAGGATTCCCATTTTTGGACATATTTCACCCGAGGAGGTCTGGACTTGAGCGCGAACAAAGACAAAAACATAGAACAATGCGCTATTGTTCGCCTCCAGACTATAGTTTTTCTTATGACTATGGTTCAACAGTATATTCAGTAATATCCCCCATTTAGGATTCCCATTTTTGGACATCTTTTAGACATCAGGTTATTGTTATCTTTGATTACACTGTATTTTCCCATTGCTCTTGTTAAAATTTAAGGTCTAAGCAGGCATAAATATGTGCAAAATATATCTGTGAGTGCACATTAGATCGTATGGTTTACTGCAGGAATTTATATGGTGTTTTATTACACTGCATATATTGTAACAATGTCAGATAAGACGTGTTCATTAATTCAATGACCAGAGATCATTGCAAATGATGTGATTCATGTTATTTTTCTTATATTCCAGTTAGAGATTGTATATTCGTAAATACCTCATACTCGAGATTATGAGATCGAGATTATGAAAAGTCCTAAATTAATAATGTTATAAATGAATAGATATGTTTATGTTACATGCCATGTTTTTGCTTCGTAACATGCATTAATTTTTGTTTTTAAGAATTTTGTTTTTTAATATCTTCAGAAGATTATGGTGTTATTTTTAGCTCTTAGTATTCATAAGGACGCGCATCATCACATATTATTCATAGGGACTAGAAATTTAAACCTGATGTTGTAATGTTCAAGAGTTTTGCTGCAAGAGATAAAGTTAAAGAGATAAAATCAGATATCAATGGTGTTTTTTCTTGGAAGTGGAATTCTTTGTTCAGACAGGTCTTAAAGAATTCTTTGTTTAGTTAAGGATGAATTTGGATTCCACGAGCAATTGTAAGTTAGTGTGATATTTCGGAAGTACCCAGACACTATAGGAGATAAAGAGAGTTTTGCGGTTGTTTGAATATGCTAGCAGAAAGGCATGTATTTTTTAGATTAGGTACATCAGTATTTTATACTGGTGACAGGGATGGTATTAATAATAAAGCCGGAATAAAATAGATGTAAAAAGTAAAGGTCTTCGACATGGCAAGCTGTGCATTTTAATTCAAGCCATAGAGTTTGAGACAGCTTGGCAACACTCTGGAAGAAATGTCTTGCAGATTCGGAAATGTATGTACTCGCTTTGGGCATCAGAGACAACAGGAGAAAGCATGCTTTTTTGATTTACCAGGCAGGCCCTCAGCTAAGAGAAATAATTCCTCAGCTTACATATGCTAGCGACGCAAATGCGTATAAATAAATCAAGGAAAAGCTAAGCGATTATTTTGAGCCGCAGACGATTTACAGATATGACAATTATATTTTCAGAAAAAAAGCACTAAATGCCCAGGAAAACACTTGACCAATAGCACACCACACAAGACCGAGAGCTTTAGCACAGCGTTTTGAATTTGCAGACACTGAGTTTGAAATTGAATACTAAATTTTATCGCTTGGACTTCTCCGCGCTTTCGTAAACAAACTTTACGAGACCCAAAATACGATTTAAAATCTACGAAGTTTGACGGTTGGCCAGACGCACATGAACAGAGGCACTTCGATACGTTTGTGATAAGGATGTGAGCTTTTTAAGGCCGATTTACACGACCATATTCAGGCAAAAGTTACTCCACATTTTTTCTGTGATCACAGAATGTGATCGTGTAAAGGGGCTTAAAAGTTGCTTGAAGTTATGTGACAGCGGATTAACTCAGCAGAAATCAATCCCTTTTAACTGGCCATCACAGATATTTCATTTGAACGCTGGTCAAATTGTTTTTATATGATACAAGTTTTGAAAGGCGCCGACAATTCGCTCCATTCAGAGGTAACACACCGAGGACTCATGCGTCTTTCCACATTTTATTTCCAAATAAAATGTGGAAAGACGCATGAGTCCACTCTCACACGACACTTCGGGCCATATTTTCCCGCATTTCTCACGGCTCCCATCTCAATGTAAGTGGTTTTATAATCCTGGGCTTGGAGGGGGGAGGGGCAATGGCAAGATATACATGCGCAGCAAGGGGGGTTCTTCATAGCGTGTGGTTGCTTATTTGGGAAGGGGGGTGGTGAAATTTCAGCAATTTTTGCGTACGTACTTTATGGATGGCCCCCTGAACAAAATCACCCCAAAAAGCATTTGGTAAATTGAAAGAGTCCCTGACGTCCGGTCCAGTAATGACATGTTATGGCACAAAGAAAGTGAAATTTATCACAGTAGACGCTAGTCATGATGGTATTTCGGTCATTTTGAGTCAATAGAAACAAAAATCGGATGACGTTTGTATCTTAGATTATGCTAGTCGGGAATTATTCTCTGTTCAAAAACGATATTCGCAAACGGAAAAAGAAGACCAAGTAGTGTATGGGCAGTAGAACACTTCCATTTATTCATATACGGAGCGCCATTCACTTTGATTATCGATCACAAGACATTATAAGTCATTTATGGAAAGAAAACAACCGAAAATACTGCCCGGATAGAAAGGTGGGTTCTATGTTTACATCACTATAACTGTTTTGTTGTTTACAAATCTGTTGCAAAAAATCCCGCTTAAAAAAAAGAAAGCGTTAGTAAACACAAAAGAATGGCAGAAGAATATGTAGATTTATTAACTTTGCTGTCATAAAAGCTTTGACGCTAGAAGAAATAAAATGTGCTATAGATAGTGACCATCGACTTAAAGCAGTTCGTACAGCTGCATGGAATGAGCACTGGAACACAGATGTGGTGAAACAATTAAAATCCATCAAGAATAATGAAAAATAACTTCGCACAACATTTTGCTTCGCTGATCATGCATCATTATTCCAGAATCTTTACAACAACCTGGCGTCCAACAAGCACTTGAGATACACCAATGTCTGGTAGGAACAAAGTCGTTGATTAGAGAGAAATTATTTTTCCAATATGTATATCAAATGACTGAAGATACAATCAGTCCTTTGCATTCCATTTCAACCAATAGAGAAACCAGATCTACGTCAGCCCATGACTACGTCAGGATTCTCAATGGCCTGTGGAAGAAACTTCACAATGATTTTTGTGGACCACACCTTTCGGGGGAATATCTATTGATAGCTCTTGATAGATATTCCAGGATTCCAGAAGTTGAAATTGTCATGTTAACAAAAGCTTCTTCGTTAATACCGAAATGAGACAAAATGTTTGCGATATAGAATACCCAATTCTTTAACATTCGATAACGGACCACCGTTTCACGGAAACGATTCTGACAGACATCTGAACGGTTTGAGTATAAAAAAAGATCTTTCGACGGCAAACTGGTCAAGGAAGCGCAGAGGTAGGCGGATTTAACCAGCCTTTCTGGAAAGCATTTAAACGACAAAAAATTTATGTGATAACAAAAAATGTGATAACAAGAAATAAACGGATTTCTTCTCCAATATAGAAACACTCCACACAGAACAGCAAAAGTACCGCCAGCGGAATTATTGTTCAATCGCGTTGTGAGGGTTAAACTACCAACGCTGTTTTAAAAGACGGTTAACAGACAAGACGAAGCAAACCGAAATGAAACAAGAAGCCAAAGCTTCAACAAAAAGTGTGCAGACAAGCGAACAAATACCAATGAGGACAATATAGAAATAGGAGATCATGTGCTTGTGAAACAGTTCAAGCAAAATAAACTGACTCCAGGTTTCAACTCAAAAATGCGAGCAACTTTCCAAGGAAACGACCATATGATTACATGTTTTGTGCCTCTCGCTTAGGCAGATTCGTTTAGAGGGACACGCATCAATTCACAATGTTTCTGCCAGGTAATCATTTCGACCTCAACAACATTCCATTTCGTACAACTCACGTTTGTCGAGTCTTACGTCATGCAACATAATCGTGTATTGCTCCCTGTAACATAATCGCTATTGTTGTTGTTTAGAGTTCTCTTACTTGTGAGTATAGGATGGGATTTAGTTTAACCCCCGACAT
The DNA here is from genome assembly GCA_036873815.1 of Phacellophora camtschatica. NCBI lineage: Eukaryota > Metazoa > Cnidaria > Scyphozoa > Semaeostomeae > Ulmaridae > Phacellophora > Phacellophora camtschatica. The sequence goes on from JAYJMH010016152.1 coordinate 6,252, forward strand.
CTGTATTTTTAGCAATGGCAGTTGACGAGTTTCTCGTGTAGTTAAATGCATACACAAGATGGCTTAGGCCTTCTCTCCATCGCGATTTCTGATATTTTTAAAGGGTTCTTAACATAGAGATAATGGTTTGGTTCATTCTTTCACACTGTCCATTTGTCTCGGGATGTTATGGGGTAGTACGTGATCTAGTAATACCGCATAATTTTTCTAAATGGTGGAAAATTCCATTTTCAAGCTTTTTTCCTTGATCGTGAAATCACCATGCATAAATTCCAAATCGAGGTCTGAAATCTTGGTGAAGACGCCTTGCTTTATCCTTCGTTGCATATGCTTGCAGATATCTTGAGAAGTGGTCTACAACCGTCAGAATGTATTCGTAGCCACCGGAACTTGTCTCTAAATGCACAAAATCAATCGAAATTAGATCCATCGATATTTAACGACGTGATACTTTGTAACGGTACTCGCTTTTTCCGGTGCGGGCTTCTTTGTTTCAAACAGCGAAAAATTTTAATGACGTAGTGTTCTATGTCTGAGTCCATCTTCGGCCAGAACACCTGTTCGCGTACAAGATGAGTAACTCGGTCTACTCCTAAATGTCTCATCTTGTCATGGAGTTCTTGGTATATCAAAGACTTTAACTTTGCTTTCAAAACTAACTGACTTTGATCACGAACATTTCTTCTTGGGATCTCATTCTCATCCAGACATATTCTGTTCCATTGGTTCCACAAACATCTTGTCCATTCATTTTCTTGTTTCCTTTGTTTCGCACCTAACCTCTGATTTTTTTCTTGAGTTGAATAATGTGGTTTACGGATAGATCATTTCTCTAAGCAGTCTTGTCTTCGGATAAGCTCAATGCTCTCTGTACTGTTATCACTTATTTGTGCTTCAACCTGTGCTAACCCCGTTAACCAGGTCTCATGGTTGCTTGACTGTGCGGAGACAGCTGACACTATGGCTTTGATATCACTAGCTGGTACATTCTTTGTGTAACTAGTGAACAACTCATCCAGGCCTAATCTTGACAAACTGTCAGTGTCTCTATAAGATATATAATAATAAATAATTTATTTAAAAATGGCGTATACCTCAAATAGCCATGTAAAAGGCTTACTAATGCCAATTGTCTATCAGAAATATATCTGTTACAAAAGGTTTTGTATATTAGTATCATCAAATACTTTAGATTGCGTTGTTGAATGGATACTGCATGATCTAATTTCAGCAAAGTTTCATAATCAGCACAATTGTTTTCATACACAATTCTGAGTGCTCTTCTCTTGGGATTTATTCACTTATGCATTAAGCCCCCTGTCATGGAACATCCAAATTAAGGGACAGTAGCTAAACTGAGATTTTATGAAGCTGTTCATAAGGAGACGCAGTTTATCAGGATCCACGACAGGAGATACTCTAGCAAGAGCATGCAGTTTTTGGCTGGCTCTTTTGCATAAATTTGAGACGTGACTTTTAAAATTCACCGACTGTGATCTGAATATCAAGTTTTTTTGTCCCAAAAGTTAGAAGATGACACTTTCCCTCATTGAATTTCATAAAGTTTTCAGAAAACAATTTTGATAAAACTAGAGCATCAGTCTCTAACCGTTCCATAGCTCTGTCGAATTGACAGTCAGCTATAAAGATAGTTGTATCATCAGCAAATATACCTAATGCAGTATGCATTACCATAAAATATAAATTATTGATGTAAATAATAAAAAGAAGGTCCAAGAGCTGATCCTTGTGGCACACCTGCAAAGGTTTTACACCAAGTGCTGAATCAACCATTTACGTTCGCCCTCTCTTTCCTACCAGTCAAATGAATCATCAGCAGAGCATCGTTACATAATCCAAAAGCTCTTAATTTTGCAATTAACAGCTTATGGTCTATGCAATCAAACGCTTTTGAAAGAAAGAAAGAAAGAAAGAAAGGACCAAAGCTCCAACCACACCTTTTTTGTCTAAGGAATTCTAACAAGTATCTATTAATCTCAATAGCGCATGCTGTGTGTTGAAATTATTCCGAAAACCACATAAGTAGGGAACTAAAAATGTATCAAGAAAGCCAAACATCTGGGCATATGGAAGTCGTTCAAAGACCTTTGACAAAGCGGACAAACCTGTTTGCAGTCCCTGGACGATATTTAATGGTAAAGTTGTAATCTGCTAATTCCTTTACACATCGCTGAGATATAGCATTTAACCTCACTTGTTGACAAAACAGATGTCAAACGATTGTATTTGTGTAAACAGCAATATGATTTGCATGATACGAGTAGTCTCTGACTGCAAATTGTCCATTTCAAGGCAAGAAACTCAAACTTGCCACTGTGATACCTGTAATTATTTTCAGCTGGTGGTAAACTTCGACTTGCATAAGATATGACTCTGAGTTCGCCGCCTTGCCTTTGGTACAAAACAACAACTAATCCTTTTTCAGATGCATCCGTGTGTACATTAAAGACTTTTCAAAATCAGGGTGGCATCAACTAAAGTTTCAAGTTTCTCTTGGTTTATTGTATTACATGAAATCAAAGTTGATGATGGTAACTGCCCTGATTTTGTCTTATTCCCTTTATCTGTTCCCTCATTTTGTTTTATTTCTATACGATTGAACAATCGTCTTGCTATCATAATCTTTTATGGAACGTCGATGGTATCCCAGGAGTCCAAGGATGTGTCGTAAATCAACAATGGTTTTTGTGGATTGTTCTTTCAAAGCTTTGATAACTTTAATATTGTTGTGATCAGGATAATACCCCTCAGATGTGACGATACGACCTAAATATTTTACCCTGTCTCTGAAAAGTTCACATTTTTGTTGTTTCAGCTTTACTCCTTTACTCTTCAAGTTTTGCAGCACTGTCTGAAGGTAATTCACATGTTCTTTGAATGTTTTGGAGAAGACTAGAACATCATCTATATAAGGAACTGCCAATTTGTCTTTTATTTCATCAAAACAGCCCTCCATCGAACACCGAAACTGTGCAAGTGCATTCATAAGGCCAGAGGGAATACGATGCCATTCCAGCAGTTCCCAGGGTGTAAAGGACGCCGTAAGATGTCTACTCTATGGGTGAAGAAATGCCTGATGATTTGCTTTCCCCATGTCCAAGACCCTGAACCAATTGTTAACGATAAGGCCATCAAGGGTCTCTTGTACCCTTGGAAGTGGATGTCTGTCCGGGATTGTCCTTTTATTCTACTCTCTGCTATCCACACACAAACGCAACCCCCGCTTTTCTTACGAACAGCAACGATTTGATGAGTAAAGGTATTCCGGCTTCACTACTTACTTCCTATTCAGGTCTTGAATGCAGCTCTTTACCTCTGGATACAATGGTCTTGGGACACTGGGACACAATTGTATTGTTTCTGTACGAGTTTGTCATTGAAAAGATAAATTTCTTTCTGGAATTCTTCAATACAATCGGTGTTATCCTCATTTTCTGAAGATGCATCCTTCTCTGTTTGCAACATTTCTACAACTGTCTCTCTTTGTTCTTCAGTTAACATACTTATGTAAATTTTCTCAATAGTACTGTTTCTCTCATTTGAATTAAACCATCCTCTAAAGTTTGCAAAATTAGGCCTTGGACTAAAGTTGTATTGTAGTGCACCTCCTCATCAGTCCCAAATGCAAAGAGTACTTTTTGGCTAACTTCAAATGCCCTTATCAAAAAACTAATTACATCTTCTCCTTGTTCTTGAGTCATGGTACTAAGCTGGTGCAATTCTGTAGCAGAATTTTCCTTGAAATGTGTTCTTAACATGTGCAAAAGCCCAGGCAAGGTAAGTTCAAAAACATTCACCAAATATGTTCTTACTGATAACCCTGGTGTGAATTAACGCAAAATTGCAATTAAAAATTCTTTCCCATCATTTCCTTTAGCTTTAGGTTCTATTATTTGGCTCATTAGACTAATGAAAGAAATTTTATCTCTTGTAAGCTTCTCCAATCTAACGCTGTATTTTCAACTTAAGCCTAAACACGGAAATGTTAATTAGGGTACTAAAACTAGGGTTTTCTTCATCGGACGGAGGTGTTATATTCGTACCAGTTAAAGACCCTGTAGGAACAACCTGTTAAAATGATTTTAAATTTAACATATTCTTTTTCTCATCAACATCATCAACATCAAAACATTTACTTATAGCCTTGATCACATCAAATTTTGGTTTTCCATCCTAAAATTACTTGTCAATACCCAAATAATGAACTTTTCTTTATATTTTTAAATAATACCAAAAAACTGGATGAATTAAATGTCAACATAACCATATTACATAGCCTGCGTATAGACTCAATCTGAATGCAGGCTAATTTTACACTAAATGTATCAAGCCCAACTTTGGAAAATTCATATTGCATATAGCAAATATTTCCTGCATAATGTTGCATTTTGCACAGCAATACAATGCACAGCACCAGATCGAATACTGACCAGCACACGGCGAATTCAACCCTGGAAATACAATCCATAAAGATGTCAAATATATCAACTTGAACAAATTGTTTGTATCGTTAAACAATAAACGATGTTTCAACTTCTTTTCAACCCAAAATGTTAATGTTGAAATTGCGTTAGAAATGCAACATTATTGTAAAATTAGCAACGATGTTTCAACGTCTTTTTAAGCACAAATGTTAACTTTTGTTTGCAAATGTAAAACAAATGTTTTCAAAATTTCATAAAAATTCCTTTCTAGAAGACCTTCCAAACACACAAAGCCTACAATTTTCAGAATTAGATAGTCAACCAAACAAGAAATTGTATATGAACGTTCACAAATTGTATATTTAAGAAATTGCAGTAATTTTTTAGTAAAAAAAGTTAAGCTTTGTTTTTGGTTTTATCGAGTAGAACTACTTCATTAAGGGAAAACATTTGGCAAGCAAGGAATAATGCGTTTTAAATTGGAGCTCCTAAATTTTGAAAAAATCAGCTTTCGCATTGACGGAAACAAAATTTTAATCAAACAGAGAAATCTTAAGACATTTTGTTTTGGGTTTCCAATGGCGAGAAGAACGAGAACCTCTTCAAAATCTGCAAAACCTTATGATTTTTCGTGCAGAAGATAAATGACTTTTCAAACTTAACAAGCATACTATTTTCAGAGTTTTCATTTTTAAACAAGAATTCTACATCTATCCACGTTTACTGTTTTCAGAATTGAACACACACTAAAATATTTTCTTAGTTTCCTCTTTTCCTCCATTTATTTACCTTTGCTCTTATTAAGAAATATATACTTGCGTTGCTTTTGAAATTATTTATCAACAACTTATTTGTCAATAGAATATAATAAAGATTAAGCTTTAACAATGATGTGAAGAGCACAGTGTCGCTCGACCAAACAACAAGCATCAACGAACAAAGAAACAAATAAACATATATGGAAAAACAAGCGAACAATTTTGCATCTGAAATGAGCTCAACAATCGAGAAACAACTACAAATTAAGAAACAAACAAAAAATATTTCTGAAAACAAGCAATTCAATTCGGTTGAAAAATGAGATCAACAATCGAGAAGCCACAACAGGTAACTGTTAGTTCTGATGCTGGAAGAGTGCTGCAATGAATTTTCTGTGTGGTCTAATTGCAGCGTTTATTGCATTTCAGGGAGCATGTATTTCATTTAACATCAATGCTGGTGGTAAGTATATTTCAATAATTTTTGGCTTTTTGGCTGGTGTTGACTGCCGCTGATCTGGACCATTAGCTTTATTTTAACAGAATTTTTGACAAAGCAACCCATTGTTAAAGATACTTGTTTTTAACACTGCATTATACCATCCTAGAGACAGCGAATTTCACTGAATCTTGATAATTTTATAAAAAATGTTGACCAGAAACTAGAATATGAAGAAAAAAATTAAAACTTCCATAACAATGAAAACGGAGTTGTAATTTAATATATCTGGCGCTGTTGTGTCTTACGAACTTCATATAAATAAATTTATCATAAAAACAGAATTGATGATAAATATCCAGATGGGGGGGGGGGGGAGACTACAATCTCTCATAAGTATTTGTTGAATCCAAGAAAATCTTAAATTTACCCAAAAATATAATATAATGGAAGCGCGCAAAGCCATAAAATTAATTGAGGAAGAAATTTTAATAATGAAAGTCTGGTGAAATAAACTACATACGTAAGAAAAATTGCTGTGGAAGTTGTGAGAAAATCATGAAAGAAATATGAAAGCTTTAGCTGCTAGTTGTCAATTGCGGGTTGTCACTTTCACATCGTCAGTTAATTATAATAATAATAATAATAATTGCTGTAAAATTCGCTGTCACTTGAGCATTGTCGGGTTGGGTATATGGAAATTTTATGACGTAATTTTCTAAAAATAAATTCTGGCTGCTCGTGAAGTTATAGAAGTTATAGAAGTTATATAAGTTATAGGTGTTAGATGTTAGAAGTTCTAGAAGTTCTAGAAGTTCTAGAAGTTCTAGAAGATCTAGAAGTTATCGAAGTTATAGAAGTTATAGACGTTTTATAAGTTATAGAAATTTTAGAAGTTATAGAAGTTATAGAAGTTATAAAAGTTATAGGTGTTAGATGTTAGATGTTATAGAAGTTATAGAAGTTATAGAAGTTATAGAAGTTATAGAAATTATAGAAGTTATAGAAGTTATAAAAGTTATAGGTGTTAGATGTTAGATGTTATAGAAGTTATAGAAGTCATCGAAGTTATAGATGTTAGATGATATTAGATGATATTAGATGATATTAGATGTTAGATGTTAAGCCTTGGTCAAACTGATCAAACATGTTATCAAAAATTTATCTGAATTCACATTTGACCTTTTTGAAAGGTGGTCAGACATAGTTAATTTTTCACCTAACATTTTTTCAAACATTTTATTCGTGACATGACACCAGTGACTCCTGTGCAAGAACAAAGAAAAGCAACAACATTTTTATGGAGTCTTTGTAGTTTGTGCGTGCGCATGATCGAAAGGAGATCAATGTTTGTCGAAATCTTTGTTGGAGGTTTCATGTTTTCATTTTTTTCATTTTATATTATTTAAACACAAAATTCCTTCAGCAAAACCCGTAGCCCTAACTCAATAAGAAAATAAGTAGCCTAGTTACATTAATACATTATAAAACTTTTTATATACAGTTAAGCTAAAATATCTAAAAAGCACCTGCTCTTCCAGGGAGTCGTATTTTCGTTTTTTCTTCAGCTCTTGAAAGGACCTTTTAATTCCTTTTTGAATCTACCAAGTGTACGGAGCTCTCTGATATTAATGGGAATATCGTTCCAAACTTTTAGAGCCGAATAATGAAAGCCTTTCTTGACGTATTCAAAATTGTTTCTTTGGATTTGTAGGTCCCTGCAATTCCTTGTTCTGTGGTTAGAGAGCTGGATCCTTTGATGATATTTATCCCAACGACTTTCGGGACATTGCCCGTTGACTATTTAGTATGTCATAACTGATCAATCGAACTTCGTTAGTTGTTCAACGGTCAACCAGTTATGAGACCAATCATCTTTTACTCTGGCCTTTTCAATAATAGAACGGGCTCTATCCTGTAGACGTTGGAGGGTTTTCAATTTTTATTTTTGAAGACTCTCCCAAATGACATTAGAATATCGCAGATGGCTTTCGACTAGGGTGCGGTACACAATTAATCTTCCTAGGATGGCCAATAATCATGTATTCGGTTTTTTATGGGTTGGCACTTAGCTTATTTACTCGCATCCATTCCGAGAAGTTTTTTAATTCTTTGTTGGCATTTGTAATTAAATCATTAACGTTACTAGACGTTAATGTAACATGCGTGTCATCTGCATACATACTTGCCCTAGAGAACTCTAAACATTTTTCAAAGTCATTCAGGTAGATGATAAATAGGAGTGGTCCCAAGCACGACCCTTGAGGTTTGCCACATGTTACCAATCTAGCCCCTGATTTTTGTCCATTAACTGGGCAGAATTGTTTTCTACTAGTTAGGAAAGATGTGAAACATTCTCCCGAGATTCCCCTGATACCGTGTGCATTTAACTTTGTTACCAATATTCTATGATTTACGGTATCAAATGCCTTTTTCAGATCAAGAAATATGGCCATGTTGAGTTGATTTTTATCCATGTTGTCATACGAACAATCAGTACCATTTATCAAGGCTGTTACCGTGGAATAGGATTTTCAATTGAATTGGTGTCAGTACTTTGTTCTATATGAGATAATCAATGAGCTGATCGTGAACTATTTTTTCCAACATCCTAGAAAGACTAAGATGACAGAGAGCCCGTCCTAAAAATTGGTTTGACTTTTGCTAATTTCCAGATATATGACGAATTGAAGACCATGGTTAATGGCATCCAGGTGAAGTCAGTTGCATCTTTAATTAGCATAGTGGAGATCTTGTCTGGGCCTGGTGCTTTATCGTTTTTTAGTTGCTTTATGGCCTTTAGCACAAATGTTTCATCAATAGGTACAAATGTATTTTTGTTCTATTGAATTTTGATATGCTTGAGAGAATCATCGTCAGACCTAGACTCTAACTTGTTAGCAAGTTTTGGTCCTATGGTGTTAAAATGATGATTAAGTACTTCAGTTTTATCTTTTTCTTTTGCACTTGTTCTCCCCTCAACATCTAGGCTCGAAATTTCTGTTGAGGGTGTTGATCTGTCTAGTACCTTGTTAAAAACCTTCTACATTCCTTTAGGATCTCCTTTGCTTTCATCAATTAACCCATGGTAGTGTGATTGTATTGCATCTCGAATTTTTTTGTGTTACCTTGTTACGGAGATCCTTAAATATATTACACTTTTCAGGAGATGTTTTCGTCGCATTCTTAGCTGCATCCCTCTCATTTATTAGTTTTCTAATGTCTTACGTTATCAATGGAGTAGAAGTGTTTCCTACCCTCCTTTTTCAGGGGTGCATGTATATCTAGAACAGACTCTCCTGAAATGTGGTAGCCATACTATCAGGATTATCAGCATAAGAGCTAGGAATGGCTTGAGAATCAATCTGCTACAGGTCGTTACGAAACAATGCCCTGTCATAATTGCCAAGACTAAGAGTCTCCAAACTTTTAGTTTCATAATTTTGAGTCGCCAGGCAATTACTTTTCTTATTCCGTACACCAAATAGTGGTCAACCTTCCCTAACTCTAGAACGTCTGCCTTTAATATGTATTTCGGGCTCGTTGTGGAGAAATGGTCTATTAGCATTTTACAAATATTTAGCTCATTGCGCTCATTCATTGTTACAGCTACTCGAGTGCAGTTTTTAATCAATTGTTTCAGCTGATACTCCGCGTAGATTGCTTTCACTTTTTCGCGTTGCCGCCTTAGTTATTTTTATAATGGTAGTTTGTATCCCCGACAAAGATAATTTCTTTGCCATCTCAATCTAGATTTTTCAAAACTTCCCTAACGATATCGAAAGTGGCATCATCTGCTGTTGGAGGCCTATACCAACAAACAACGAGAAAAGGTTTTGCATGCTTAGGTGCGATTTCAAGTGAGACTAGTTCCAAACTTTCATTTTTAATTCTCACATTTGGATCAGGTAAACTTGCCTTGAAATAAATTGTGACTCCTCCAGCATTTAAATCGCGGTCATTTCTAAAGATGTTATAACCACCAATACTGACTTCGGAGTCACTTATTGTTTTGTCAAGCCGCGTCTCACTTAGGCCAAGGATTCCTATTTCATAGTCATTAAGCACAATTTCTACTTATGTCTATTTTTCTGAGGGAGACTATATTTAAAAACGCTATTTTTAGACCATTTCTCTTTCTTGGTGGCCCTGTTCTACACTTGTCCCATAAATTGCGAAATACAATATCAGAATTGTCAAGCATATCCAAGTTCATTTTCGAGAAGTTTATTTACTTTTTTCACTTTGTTTTTCAGAGCCATGTTATCCTTCCTCTTGAAAATTGACGAAAATACCATTTTAGCTTTGGCGTTGTCTACTTGTATTTGCTTCAGTGTTCTTACAGTTTCCACACAAGGATTCTCTGGTGTGTGCTTGAAGCCACACTGTTTGTTGCAGCGTGTATAATTATAACATCACTGTTACTTTTGCTGGCTTTGTCGGCTGCTTGCCCCATCCTCATCCTTGGCTGGAATCTTTTCTCCACGTCATGGTGGCTACTTGAAAGCTTCGATTCACCTACGTGACGGAGTTGATAATCACCGACGATAAGGACTTTGAATTTCTTCTTATTGCTGTTTGATTCAGTTTGATGTTGATCTTTTCTTGTTTTATTCGTGCCTTGGCTGTTGTTGTTGTTACCTCTGTTTTGTTCTGATCTGGTCTTGCCGTTGTTGTTGTTGTTTTTATTATCTCTGTTATTATCTCTGTTTTGCTCTGATATGGTTTTGCCGTTGTTGTTGTTGTCTATGTTTTTGCCCGAGGCAGCTTGCATTTGACTTCGATCTGTTTCTTTTTCGGCAGTTCTTGTTTTTTGTTTGTTTTGATTTCGATTTCGTCTCTATGGAATCCTTCTGCATCACTTATTTAACTTGTGCGTATTTCCATAGCTTTCCTATTCACTGGGCAATCAATTCCTTTGGGACTCGTGACGGATTGTGTCTTGTTTTCAATGCATGACTGCAGCTCTAAATTCTTTGTTTTCTGTGTGAAATTTTCACAAAGAAGCCTTTCATTTTTTCCCCTTTCTTTTTGCAACAATGGGTTTAGATTTGAAACTGAATTTGCCAACTTTGCTATTGTACTAGCTAAATTCGAGGAATTGTCCGGCCTTTCCGAAAAGCTGCGGAGTATCGGTAGGTGTTACAATAGAATCTCTAAAGGCCAAAGTTGAGAAACTGTTCGGTTCTTGCAAGATGTGAGTGTTCAAGGTTGTTATTTCAGAGATTGGAAATTGTGGCCTAGCCCTTCCAATAGACCAAGTTGCATCTCTTGGTATCACATATCTTCCATCGAAGGTAAGTCGTTTGTGAAATTTCGATCTTGTTCTTGTTTTTCCCCACTTTTGCCTTGGGTTTGATGTTACTGAATGTTTTCCATTCTCTTTTCCTCTTCATCATGAGTCTCAATTATGCTAAGAGCCTCTGCATTCATTTTTGATACATATAGGGATTCATCAACTTGCTTGTTTGGCTTCTTGTAAATCACAGCATCAGTGAGTAAAGTTCCAACAGTATCGATGACCACGCTTTCGCTTAGGTCATGCCTTGAGGCAATAAACTTTTTGATGCTCAAATGTTAGGTGACCTAACAAGGTTGCCAAACACGCTCAATGTTTAATCAAATATTTGTTTTTGGAATGTTAGGTTAAATGTTTCATCAGCTTGAATCGGGCTTTACATGTTAGATTCAGTGAAGACGTTTATCCGGTACAATAGTTGCAAAGTTTTGAAATGTTTTTGCCCAAAAAAAATTTCCAAAATTAATGCCCAAAAGACGGTAAAAAATGGTCCAAAATTAAGAAACGTTCTCTTGTAGGGCAGATTTCTTATAAAAAACATGCATAAAATTATATATGAAAAATAAAATGCTAAGTTTACTTGTTTGTTTCCTACTATTTGTAAGTATTTGTATAATTGTCCATTTTGTATCCTGATTGCACATTTATGCATTTATATGCACTAGATGAATAAAAAAGTAAAATTTAATAAAAATAAAAATGCCCTGAGAAGGACTTGAACCTTGGACTTCATCTTTTATTGCTTTCCCTGCCATTCTAGGTTAAGGGTACGTGGTTTTGTCATCAATTTAGTAAATTTAAATTTTATCTATTGTAATTAAATCACTAATACCAGTAATATTTTATCCTTCCTCTTTTGGTTTTTAGAAAGTATTTTGTAAACTTTTAAGTCAATGGCATAAATACATACATACCTACCATTGTCGCTCGCGTTGAAAATTAAGGGTAATTTGCATTAAAAAATCTAAAAACTCATAGATTCGGTACTTTTAACATGTCAGCTTACTGATCAACGTGTTTATAATTAGTAACAATGATGTTTTACACTGTTTTAAGGCCTGTGCGTTGGAAATGAAGTCTAAGTAATCTTACAAGAGGTACAAACTCATAGATTGTGTAGTTTAAACCTGTCCGTTTGCTGTACAAAGTGTTACTCAACAATAACAAAGATGTTTTATTCTGTTTGATTGTGAGTGCGATAAAAAGTAAGGCTAATTAACATAACAAAAGCTACAAACTCATAGATTCGATAGTTCTAATGGTCCGTTTACTGTCCAAAGTGTTACTTATCAATAACAAAGATGTTTTACACTGTTTTATTGCGTGCGCGTTCGAAATCAATGCTATTTTACGTTACAAAGTTACAAACTCATGCTTCTGTAATTTCAACTTGTCCGTTTATTGTGAAAAGTTTACTTATAAATTACTACGATGTTTCACACTGTATCACTGCGTGCGCTTTGGATATTATTGCTAATTTATATTACGAAAACTACAATCTCATGGATTTCGTAGTTTGAACTTGTCCGTTTACTGTGCAAAGTGTTACTCATTAGCAACAGCATTGCTTTACGCTGTTAGATGCGTGCGCGTTGAAAAATCAGGCTGATTTACCTTACAAAAACTACAAGCTGATAGATTCGATAGTTAAAACTGTCCGCTTACTGTGCAAAATGTTGCTCATCAATGACAACGATGTTTTAAATTGTTTTAATGCCTGCCCGTTGAACAGTAACTTTAATTTGCCTTACAAATGATGCAAACTCAAAGATTTAATAGCTAAAATGGTCCATTTTCTGTGAAAAGTGTTACCCATCGATAACAACGCTGTTTTATACTATTTGACTGCGTGCATTGGAAATCAAGGCAAATTTACCTTAAAAAAGCTACAAACTAATAGATTCGATGATTATGATTGTCCATTTTCTGTGCAAGTGTTACTCATAAGTCACAACGATGTTTTACACTGTTTGGCTGCGTGGGCTGTGGAAATTAAGACTAATTTTCCTTACAAAAGCTACAAACTCATAGATCCGATAACTAAAACGGTCCATTTTCTGTTAAAAGTGTTACTCATCAATAACAGCGATGTACTACACTATTTGACTGTGTGCCCGTTGAAAATTTAGGCAAGTTACTTTAGAAATGCTAGAAACTCATAGATTCGATAATTAAAACTTTATCACATCTGGCATGCTGTTCCAGTGTATGCTTTTCCTAAAACGTATGGACTTCATGCCAGAGGCCACGGTGGATGTGCTTGGAAGTAAAACTGTGTCATTTATTCTGAGATTATACTTGACCCCTCTTCTCTGGAATAGTTCCGACAAAAATAGAGGGTTCTCAAGATGTAATGTTTTGTACATCTCTATCATTAGTCTTTGTAAATTCTGAACATGGAAAGTTTTTTCATTGCTTCTGACAAGAAAATCAGCAAAAGGTGCATCATAGTCGTCAAACAAAACACGTAATGCTCGTTTGTGGATCTTATTGATCTAATTATTATTGGCACCTTTTCCACAGAACATCCAAATTAAGTGGCAGTAATTCATAACAAACGAATTATACAGTAGTGTTTTACACTGTTTTATTGCATGCGCATTGGAAATGAAGGCAAATTTACCTGACAAAAGCTTCAAACTAATAGATTATGTAGTTTAAACTTGCCCGTTTACACTGCAAAGTGTTGTTCGTGAGTTACAGCGATGTTTTTCACTGTTTCACTACGTGCATTTAGGACATTATTGCTAATTTACATTACAAAAACTATAAACTCATAGATTTGTTAGTTTGAACTTGTCTGTTCACTGATCAAAGTGTTACCCATTAGGAACAAAGATGTTTTACACTGTTTTACTGCGTGCTCATTGGAAATTAAGTCATTGTTACCTTACAAATCATTAAACTCATAAATTCGGTAGTTTAAACCTGTCCGTTTACTGATCAATCTGTTAGTCATTAGTAACAGCATAGTCAATAGGAATACCATTATGTGGAAAGCCGGCAAACATCAAAGGGTTTGCAGCTCTGAAATTCGACATGTTGAAAAAGCATCGTGCGTGTGCACACATCTGTTTGACAACCAGGGCCGCCACTAGAGAAAGACGATCTAACTTGCTATTTGATGTCGCTACGGATTCAACAGAGATTTCTGGAGAAACTTTAGATGCTATTTTAGAAGCTTTAGATTCACAGAAAACTATTCAAAAACATTTCAAAGATGAAGTAAATGAGGTAGAAGTAATGACTATGGTAACAACGATGTTTTAAACTGTTTTAATGCGTGCGCGTTGAAAATTAGGGCTAATTTACCTTACAAAAGCTACAAACGGAAAGATTCTGGAGATTAAACCTGTCCGTTTACTCTGCAAAGTGTTGTTAAGTAATTACAACGATGCTTTACATTGTTTTACTGCGTGCGTATTGAAAATTATTGCTAATTTACCTTATAAAAACTACAAACTGATAGATTAAATAGTTAGATAGAGAGTGGATTTAATTATTTAGAAAAACACGTACAATTGCACAAATCACAACCCATAACCCACCTAACCTATTACCCACATAATTTATAAAAAAGTAGCAAAAAGCGTGGAATCTGCGGTGGCGCTGCAAAAACTGTGGGGAAAAACGTGAGTTGATATCACACCATTTTTTCTTATTTTTACTTTTGTAAAATTTCAACAAAAATTATGCAATGCCAACCAATGGACATCATTATGGGGGTTGTGGGAAAATTGATACCACATACTGGACGACATATTTGCTTTGGTTGTAAACTGAAACACTCTCAGATGGGGATTGTTCTCGATACCCAATTTATGAAGCATTAACCTAGCCACACTGATATTTTCAATGCCCTGATTAGACCGTACTCTCCTTGGCCGAAAGAATATTTGGACGGCATTAGTAAACAATTACTTAACATTATCTGCAGTATTTTTATCGAACGCATGAAGATAACAACTAGACGGGAACATTCATCTATGCATCCGTGAATGACCTTACGCCATCTTATCAATTTTTGGGGGCTGTCAAGATGTCGGTTAAAAAAAGAATAAGAAACCATCCCTTTACACATA
>JAYJMH010016163.1:0-21273 GCA_036873815.1 Phacellophora camtschatica
GCCAGTTTTTTGGATAGTTCTGTTGAGTGATACTTCCATGAAAGATTATCATCCAGAAGAACACCAAGAAATTTCACTTAACAATTATAAACTATTGATTTATGAATTGAAATTAAAAAATTTGTACACCAATGTATCGACTAAAATTTGTTATATAATGATGGACAAGAAGGATTTCCAGCAACTGTTAAACCTTGTATTTGATCAATGTGGTAAAGCAGAAGCACCC
This sequence comes from Phacellophora camtschatica, assembly GCA_036873815.1. NCBI lineage: Eukaryota > Metazoa > Cnidaria > Scyphozoa > Semaeostomeae > Ulmaridae > Phacellophora > Phacellophora camtschatica. The sequence goes on from JAYJMH010016163.1 coordinate 230, forward strand.
GAAGAGGATGCAATTCTCATATGAGGAAAAACGATGATGATGATACCAAAACAATGAAGTTTATGAGTTAAAGATGAGTTTAAAAATTAAAAAAAACACATCATATTGTGATCTTAAACTATTCAGTTTGCAATATAAGTTGTTATTATGCATATTTTTTTTTTAATTCAGTTAAAACATACTGTATAAACACTAATTTTATTCTTGGTGTATAAAAGTGAACTTTTTTTATTTAAATAGATGTGGTGGTTCCTCAGGAAATTCCAACTTTTAAGATTGTTCTTGTTGGTGAGTACTTTTTGTGTGTTAAATTTAGACTTTATTGAGATACAATTGAGTTAATAATTGAATTGAGTTAATATATTATTTTGATTTAATATAATTCAGAAAAAGCTTGGATGGAAATTTACGAAAACCCATCACTGCCAACTAAATTTGGAGAAAAAAATCGAGTAAAAAGACCTTTGCTTTCCCTTGAAAAACAAAAGTTCAATTGATATGTTTTAGGCAAATTCTTTCTTAAATTAAAGTTAAAGAGAAGAGAAAAGCGAAGGAACTGGAATGAAACGAACGAAAAGAACCAAAAATGGGAGTAATTTACGAAAGACCCGTACTGTATATAATATTACATAGTGTATTAAATCCAGTGTTACTATACATATACCATAATATACGTAAAATTTTGGCATTTTTATATGAACAATTCTACACAATATGATAAAATTGAGCTGCAGCATATTTTCTGTGATGAAATGTAAATTCTGACAAAATTATACAACTATTTTCATAGGTGATGCTGAAGTTGGCAAAACTTCAATATTTTTGAGATATACAAAGAATCAGTTTGATTATAGTTATCAGCCGACCATGGTTGTTGACATTGGGAATGTTGTGAAAAAAGTAAACATTCCGTATGAGACAGTTGTTTCAATATCAATGTGGGATCTTCCTGGCAGAGAAGAGATGGACTTACGAAGAAGCTATTTCAATGATGTTAATGCTGCCATAGGTAATTTTTATTGGCCAAATTTATATTCTTATATTAATGTTTTTTGATTGTGTAATTCATTTGCTCGTAACATTTTACAATATTTCCAGTTTGTTAGGACCATGACTTAGGGCTTATTACGAATGATCTATTTTTTAAACAGTTTTTAAATGCCTACATTTTTATTTCATGAAGATACCTACGATAATTTTTTGTTAAATTTTGGCTAATCCTTTTATTTCCGATTTACAGATTATTTAGGATTTTTTTTGTAGATTTTGAATTTTTGATTTTCTATTTTTACAACCTACTCCCTTTGTATTATTCTGAAAAAATTTTTCTTTTGATTAAAAATACGATCATAACACATTTTTAAATCAATTTTTCTTAAATTGTAGTTGTCGTGGATTTAAGTGATCCCCAAAGTATTGACATGGCTGGTACATGGCGTCAAGATATTCTCAATAATGTTTATTTATCAGATGAAAGTGAATTGATCAACCAAAGCAGAAACCAAACAGATATTCAGAAATGCTTGCCAATTCTTCTTGTTGGCAGCAAATTAGATAAGGTTTTTACTTCTTTTGTAATTTATGGGAATTTTACAAATTATTAGAGGTAGGGGTTATTAATTGCATTCGATTGATCATGTTGGTATAATGAATGAGTGAGTGGTCGTATTTAATGTGCCTAAAATGCCAAAGTCTCGAGATGACTTGTTTCAAGCAGGGTACACGGGTTATACATAACCATCCACAAACCCTAGCAAGCTTGTACTCATTTTACCGACCTCAAAAGAATGGAAACCTGAGTGAACTTTTGGAGACGCAGCTGGCATTCGAACCGCGGTCGCCCAAGCGAGAGACAGGAGTGCTAACCACTGCGCCACGCTCCCGTTATGCATCTCAATATAATCATGCCGTTATGCATCTCAATATAACCATGCCGTTATGCATCTCAATATAATCAACGAGTAATGGTATACAGCAAAACAACATGATATTTTTTAGGGAAGAAGTACCCCTGGCACGTAAGTCAAAATATTAGGTTGTATTATCCATAAATATTTACCACAATTTTGAGCTGGGTTTTCTCATATCGAATAGTATTTACAAATTCTTTGATTGCTTGGAGATTTGATTGAATGTTGATGGAGGATTTTATTTGTTTCTTTGAGCAAATAAAAACTCTCTATGAAAAAGAGGCACTTATGGCATTTATCAAGGTAGGGATATTTATTTAGGTAGATAATAGGGATGTTATAGATGTGGTTACCAGGAATAAATGTCACCGTATTTGTATTGTATTTAACTTATTTTAAATGGAAGTTTATTTCTAGCTCTCTATTTACAGAAAACCAATCTACATCGATTGATAAAAACCATTGCTAACAAAATTTTGCAAAGTACTAAATGAATAGATAAATATAAAAAAATAAATAAAAAGTGCGAGATCGAATTGAAAACAAGATTATTAGAATAAAGAAACTCATAAAAGTATTGTTTGTTTTATAGGTTGAAACTGATGAAGATTCTGAAGAAAATGTTGCAGAAGCAATAAAGATTTTAGAGGAAACTGCTGAACAGCATAATTTCGTTGGATGGTAAGTTGAAAATTTATGAGATGATATACTGAAATAAATGGGAGATGATGCACGTAATCATGCAAAAACTTCGGGAAGTGCTGAAGATCACACTTTTGTTAGGTTGGAAAGAGTTACTATAAAAGAGGTAATTCCATTTGTTGCATTGTTTATTTTTATTTAATTTATTGTTTTTCAGTGGCTAAGGCAATGGTTGGAGTATGCCTTGCAAGAGGCTATTCTATAATGGAGATTAAGGAACCTTCTTTCCTCCACTAGGGATTTATCTTGAGAAAATGGTAGAAACAAATCAACAAGTAGCAAGTGGAGTCAAGGTTAAAGACTGCGATTGTCATTGGTAGGGGTATCCTTTTTGAAGGAAGTGAAATGTCTGTCGCATTTAATGAGAGATTTTACAATGGCTGAACCAAAAATTATTTAATTTTATTGGGAAGAGCAGAAAAAGAACCCCTTCCCTTCCCCAAATCCCTTTTTGATTAAACTGTGACCATGGCTCTTGTAAATGAATTGGATTATTTCAATTTCAGCGTGAGCGTATCTGCGAAGGAAAACGATGGAGGAGTGCACGCTGCGATGCAGAGTTTAATCAGATATTTGCTTGAGAAGAATTACGGCAGCAAGGCATCGAAAACAGAAGGGAGCGGAGGGAAGAACATTTTCAGATCATCTTCAGATGCACGTAATTATGCAAAAACTTTGGGAAGTGCTGAAGATCACACTTTTGTTAGGTTGGAAAGAGTTACTATAAAAGAGGTAATTCCATTTATTGCATTGTTTATCTTTAATTTATTGTTTTTCGATTGGTTTAAAGCTTGTTTAAAGTAACAAGAAGGGAAGAGGTGGTTAAAGAAAAGACGTAATTATATCGCGATTGTATATTTTCGTAAAATGAGCCTTTTCACCCCCGGATTTTTCATGGTCAACATTCAAATTCTATTCAAGTTTAATTTTGCAGGGGGTAGCAAATACACATTAACTTAAGACAAAACCATAAATGTTGAAATTTCTAAACGAAAATAGATTTCCGTCCGAATTTACTCCCTGCAGTATGACATTTTACGTTGTATGTATTTATTATAGTTGAATGCATTTGATCTTTTACATGCAGTTTGAAACTTCTTTTGAACTTGCCAACCCGAAGATAAATCATATCGAGAAATCAAGTTTATCGTTTCTGGTTGCAATGAGAAATTTGAAGAAAACATGTTGCGTAACTGGATTGACTGACTCTTACAAAGCAAGTACTGAGGAGTGCATCACGGCATTGAGAGATCGAATTAAAAGTGAGACTGGAGATGATTGCTTGGAGGTAATTTATTTTAGCATTAAATTATTATTCTGGTATTATGCACTACCGAAAACAATTATATGCAGCAGCAAGTATATGATTATAAAATTACAACAATAGCTTTATTTGTGTTTCTAAAACTGTCAGTACTAGCTACGTTCAATTTAAATTTCAAGAAGGTGCTGTCTTGGTATTGGCTATGAGTTTAAGACGCTTTCAACTGTGTTTTTACAGTGAAGAGCCAGTTTGATGGAGCACTCTGTTTTGAATGCATACCTTACTGTTTTTTACGTAATTTTAAGGGATATAATTATAACTAAATATAATTTTGATTTCATTGTAACTTTTCTTAAAATTTATTTTCATAGGCCCACGAAGATGGTGGCTTTATCAGGCTCGTCTTGGTTGGAACTAAAACTATAAATGAATCAATCAAAAAAGTTGTAGAAATGTTTAACATGGAGGTAAGAATCGATTTTTATATTTATAACTGAGTATATTTTTCTGGATGGAACATTTTTTACCACTTTTTTAAGGATGTTTAATAGATATTTTTTTAAGGATGATGGTTACATCTCATTGATAATAATTCTAATTCAAATAACAAACGTGCTTACTATATGTGAGCTTTTTAGTTTCAAACAGCTTATTGAAGAACGAACCACGGAGCCATACTCACACTCACTTCTTCTTCGACAATTAATCACATCATTACCACACACATCTTCTAGCACTATTTTTTAATTCACGATTAAATTTCTATTTTTTATATTCGTAACCCTTTTTACTTCATTTTTATGAGGGGCAGGGGCCTAAATTGAATGTTCTAGAAGTCTCCAATTTTTGGTTAAGTGACTTTACAATTAGTAGAAAGATACCTATACATTGTAACATTTTATTTTTGACAGGTAAATCCAACATGCAAGGCTGTCATATCTCAGTGTCCGCCATCCAAAATTATTCTTGAGGATATCATGGGGAAGATTTCTCGCATTCGAGACAATGCTGTGGAAATGGGAATGTCGCAGGGGCTTTCAGAGAAATATTGCAAATCTGTTCAAAGGAAAATAAGTGAGAACGAAGAAAGAATTAGAGAAACTGTTAAACTTGGGGAAGAAACAATGAAAATCGTCGATGGCGAGTATCGAAAAATCAAAACAGCTATGATGTGGTAGATTTTTTTTAATAGTGGGGTCATCAGGGGGCAGGAATCTGCCATTTCGCGTAATTTTCATTATAAAATGCGCTGTTCCCCTCATTTTCAGCAGCAATTCGGAGCATCTCTGCTACCATACTTGGAATTTTTTAGACAGAACTCTTGCTTTGTTAGAAGTTCACGTCACACGGGAATTCCTTCAATCATATGAAAAGTCTGTCGTTTCGCCAAGAAACAGTTTCCAACAATTCTGTGTTCCTACTCGCAACTGTTTTTTCTCGATTCCATCCTTCCGCAAACCTTGATGACCTCCTTTTTCTGTTTAATCTATAAAAGCACAACAATTGACCTTCTCAAATATCGTAACTAACTAATTTAATTACTCTCGCCAACTGCACTGGAGTTTCAACTTGGCGTAACGATTCTTCAATCCAATGTACCCATGAGCTAGATAACTACTTCAGTCCTGACGAAAGTCTACCAATGAGCTTTAAGAAATGGGAGTTGTTGTTTCCTCCCCTCCTTCGAAGAGGCCTTGTTAGGCTAACATCAGTTTATCTGACATCATGCTGTACCGGGCATTACTGGGGGCCTTGTACCGGTTATATCTCACATTCAACTTTAAAGAGAGAATATAAGATTGAATTTTTTCATTCCAGTGGCAGATACCGGAGGATAAAGTTTTTTGGAAAATGAAATAATATTTGTTCTCAACCGAAAATATACTTTTGTAAAATTATCGCAACGCATATTTTATTGATGTTCTACTGTAGAGGACACTTTATAATATGAATTAAAATTTATGATATGTTTATTGTGTGCAAATATATTTAATATGACAACGTAACATTATTTTAGTGTATGTAAATGCATGATGTAAATTATACTTATACATAAAGTGCTCTGAATATTTTCAGGCAAAGTAATTTTTTAATGATACAATGATGATTTTTGCAATAGTTTAATCAAAAACATCACAATTAATTTTTTAGATTCATATTTAGCAGGAATATTACTGTTTTTCATATTCTCACTCAAACTTATGCTTTTTTATTTTGAGCTAGACATGATCTTTTTTTGAACTTGAAGTTCAATTGAAACAAAAAATGACATAATCTTTTAACCCAGTGCCATCTAAATCAGACTGGGGGCATGTCCAAGGAAATCTCGAACTGACCCAAACAAATAATAGTATGGCACATGTTATGATGCAATTTTGTTGTCTCTAACATCTTTTTATTAAGATTTATTTTCTATTTCTTAATATTTTACCCAAAAATGCAAGATTTTAGAATTTTTAGAGCCAAAATTATATTTTTAAAAAAAATTTCAGACCTAACCCAAAAATATATTATCCAAATCGAAATGTGAAGAGTGTTTCAGAAACAAATGCAGAAGATAAAAAAATTTATTTGATACATGAATGTTATTTTACAGCATACCAATGATATCATACTTTCATAATTATTACACATTCCTAAAATGGTTACAATACTTTGGGGGCATGAGAGACCCCCATATCTTACATTTATCATGCTACGAGTGAATATCTACTGTATATATACCATATACTAGTAACTATAAAAACATCTCAACATTCACTTCTAATTACAGTTCTAATTCTTAATAGGGGTCCCTGCAAATAATAATACGAAATTCTTGTTTCTATTTAGATAGCCATTTGTAACTTTTAGAAATCCATTTGGTTATTTTCTGTAAAATAAACTGTAATTTTGTGACAGAAAAAAATGATGAACTTTTTGTTTCTACTACAGGCATCTTTTATTTACAAGAATCAGGATTGGCAGGCTTAAAAAAATTGTAATAAGGAACATTTATAAAAATAGTTTATGAAACAAACATATATGAAGTTAGTGATTGATGTTGTGTTGTTTGAAAATCCCCAACATTACTTTTATTTAAGGACTTTCAACATGAACAATAATTTTGAAAATATCAACAAACCTTTCTGATAGTGATAATATCATTCTTTAACATACGATTCTAAAATAATGCAATGCATGTTTGTTTTGTTAATGTTTCAATTGATTTGGTGTTTATTTTGGCACATGCATCTCATGAAATAATCTTCATGTCTCAATATTTTCTCTAAAGAATCATTTTGTCTAACCCTACGCAGGCTAGGCATGGGCTAACATGTTTCAGCAGAGGGGTTATCAACAATTATTGACTACAGCCAGGCTGCTGAGCAGGACAGAAATTAATTGCCAATGACCCCTAACTTTGTATCTTCTGAAATCACAATTTTTCTATGGTTTTGCTAAGCTAGCCAGTGATATTGTTGAAAACTATTATTAAACATTCTTGCACTCTTAAAAATTAGTTCAATAAACATGATTCATAAGTGGGAATCATGTACTTAATGTTGATAAATGCGTCACTCCCTCCATATTTTTCAAACACATCCAGAGTATCATGTATTAAATCTCCAACATTTTCATTCTTTTGTTGACTGTAATCAATTCTGTCCCCATAGTTGAGGTTCTTGGATTTAAAAATGTTCAAAATTGGCAGCAGTTGTCTGTAATATGGAACAAGCGCTTCTCCTACCATTTCACATGACAGCACCAAATGTTGCATGATCTTTAAAGTTGTGCACAAAATCTGTGTATTTCTCGTTTCCAGAGCTTCACGTAGTGGAACAATTAGCTGTGGCACAACGGGCAATATCTTACTTCCCCCATGTTCAAGAAGGTCATGGGAACCCTGTCTTGCAAAGAATTCATATGGATGTTTACTTTCCTTTAACCCATCGAAAAAAAGTGGAAGATAATGGTGGTAGTCAAGTTTTTCAATTTCCACCTTCCACGCAATCTTGTTACCTTTTGTATCATGTTCAAGAGCAATTGGTAAATCTCCTCTTTCATAAAATTTTCGGAACAATGTTGATTTAACTTCTGGGCGACTTTTGCTTGCACCTGCTGCAGGGGGGCCAATTATCTAAAAAAGAATATACTTTAAATTAAAAACAAATTCCACTCAACTCAGCTGTACAAATATCCTGATAGTTTAAATTAATTTAATTTTCCATAAGTTTATATTGAGGCTTCACTGTATTAGCGTTACATAAGAAACATGTCCAAAAAACATTTTTCAACTATCGAACGTCCATTGTCGTCGTAGCCAAGCAGTATTTAACATTCCAACCTGTAGAATCGACTGCTGGAAATATTCTTTTGTGCCAACCGCAGTAAAGATTTGGAATAATCTACCCATATGGTAGTGAGAGACTCAAACAATCTGCAGTCCTTCAAGTCATCATTGGCAGACATGCAAATAAGACCATTTTACTGACTCAATTTGAAAGCAGTTTTTTTTTAACTTTACTAACCTGTAACCCAACCTGTGCGTAATTTCATAGTTAATGTTTACAGTTCTCATTATTTTCAGCGGCCCAAGCTAGTTAGGCATCAGCTTTTCTTGGGTCGCATAGAACACTTGTATGATGTTATGTTAGCTTCAGATGTATTCTATGAAGAAATAAATTGAATTGAGTTGAGTAATAAATCAAAAATGAATTTTTGTGGAAAAACAATAGGGAAGGACCGAAGCTGTTCTGAATACAGTTGAGATCTAATTACTGATTGTAAATTTTGGATTCTAATTTTAATATAAAGTATTAATGACAATACCCTGGGTGCCAGAGACCGAGACAGGGTACAGTGACAACTATTTTACACTAGTTTCATTCTTGTAGGTTATTGATGATCAAACGTTTCAATTTGTCTTGGCAGTGGTATATGCTTGTTTTGTCTGCTCCATTATTTATCTCTTGCGTTTTCGTTGGAATTCTCCCCGAATCAGCTCGATTTTTAGGGGTTCTTGGAAAGATCCCTGACGTCAATAACATTTTGGTGCGAATTGGCAAAGAGAACAGAACTGGGCTTCCTAAAGGAAACCTTTCAACATCGAGTTTTTCAAGTCTTTTAGAGGGTGAATCCAGAACTGAAAAAGTAAAATTCATTGATTTATTCAAAGATGGAAACTTGAAGACGACAATACTTTTGTCTTTTTTGTGGTTCTCGTCAGGGTTTTCTTATTATGGACTGGTTTTTCTTGTCACCACATTTAACACAAGAGATAAACCAATCACAAAATGCTCTTTACCAACTACAACACAATATTGGGACTTGATATGGACTGGATTTGCAGAAATCCCAGGAACTATTGTCGCTTTTTACATCTTGGAATTAATTGGTAGAAGAAAGACATTGATTTTGCAATTTTTCATTGCTGGTGCTTCTTTTGTTCCATTTTTCTTTAATCTTCCATACTCAGCCAATCTAGCTTTTTTGCTGATTGGCAGGGCAATATCCCAAGGCATCATTTCAACACTACTTGTTTATACTCCTGAAGTTTATCCTACATTTCTACGTGGAAAGGGAGTAGGCGTTTCTAATTTATTCTTCGGAGCTGGTGGCATGGCAACACCATTTTTTTCACAAGTAACTATTCGCGATTATTTCGCTGTAACCATAGCAACATATGTTGGCTTTTGTTTTTTCGGTATGATCTGTTCAATAATTTTACCAAAGGAAACTCGAGGAGCTGAGTTGGAAAACTAATTAATATTTCTTGTTTTATTTGTTTTATAGATACATGTATTTTATCATATTTTATTTGATATATTATATATATTTGACATATTTACATTCATGATTAATTATATTTTTTATTTCTACAAAATTTATTATCCGTTGGCTTTTTACGGAGTAGTAAACTTTTTGAAATATGAAATTTCGAGCACTGATAAACTCAACCATCCAAATTTTTTGTTCTTATTTTGGAGCACAGGAATAAATAAGAATCTTTGTAAGGTTGGAACCAAAAAATAGTGAATTTTTTATTTTGGTTTTTTACGCATGGATTTTCAGTTGAATTTAGATTAAAATTAGAAATTTGAACTGTTCGTTTCAAATCAAACAGAGAAATTGTAAGTTAAAATTATTGTTGTCGGCATACATTATAATTAATTTTTTATATCAATCAAATCGCGTGAAATGTTTGGCAGTAAATGCTTTAATTGTGTTTTTTATCATAAGTTTTTTGCATTTTCCATCATTCAAAAGTTGTCTGTTTTTTATTCGAGCTTTTGTTCTTTTTGAGTTTTGCTTCAATGTCTTTCCGTTGAGGGAAGTTAAGTTATATGACGGGTAGATGCCATGGAGAGGGAGGACAGCAGAGGGGGTATTATATATCTTCACGAAATTTGATGTATATATCTTTATATATCTTTACGAATGAAAGAAGCAAAAAAATAAGCATCTTATTTTGACAGGCGTCACCACAGAGCGAAGAAAAAACGATAAATGAGATGTTAGTCGTTTTTTCTTTCGTTTCTCGGTTTTCAATTCTCGTTTCCTTTTCTGCGGAGGAGCTTCCTTGTTCACACGGCCACAAAAAAATTATTTATTCGAAGAAAATGGCGGACGAAAAAGCTGTGGAGAAATGAGCTATAAATCGAGCCAAATTTTGGTTCTTTACGAACGAATGAATTTCCTTAAATACATTTTTGCGCATACGCAGAATCGAATTAAAATATCAATAAAAATCAAGGGCACCAAAAAAATGACATGCTTTTTATCCACCAACCTGTGGCCACCAAATCTTAAGAGGGAGGACAACAGAGGGGGTATTATATCTTCTTGAAATTTTATGTCAACGAAAGAACCAAAGAAAGAAGCATCTTATTTTAACAGGTGTCACCCCACAGGCGAGGAAAAAACGAGAAATGAGATGTTCGTCGTTTTTCTTTCGTTTCTCGTTTTTCAATTCTCGTTTCTTTTTTTTGCGGAGGAGATTGCTTTTGTGTTCACACGGTAGCGAGGCCACAAAAAAATTATTTATTCGAAGAAAATGGCGGACGAAGGAGCTGTGGAGAAACGCGTGGAGAAAAGCAATAAGAATAAAAGTAACCAGAAAATGAAGAATCACAGACGAAAAGGACATAACTTTGAAAGAGAAAGAAAGGAGATGGAGGAGATGTGCGCGAGGTGCTCTGCTGTCGAAGAAGTAAGGCATGCGTGTTATATAATAATTATTAATATAGTCTATATTTATTATTATATAATTTTGGATTCAACTTTTGATATTATATATCATCATCCATCGCATCGGAATAATTCTTCGATCGAGGAATTATAGATCATTGATTGCGGTTTTTTTTCTCTCAATAAAAACCACCATATGATTCATATGTTTTTATTAATTTACTGATTCAGAAATTAAGTTTAAGGTACAATGGAATAAGTTAATTAATATAGAATTTTCTTTTTTTTGTGTTTACAAATCCAAAAAAAAAAATAGTAATATATTTAATAAAAATAGCACATCGATCATTGATTGCAACAATATGATGGAGTCAGCCACCAGTTCAAAGATTAGACCACTGCACTTATATGGCATGGCAGCAATGCTGGGAATTGTGTCAAGTGTTTTTTAGCATCGGTTGGGTAGGGGTATATATGCATTGCTCAGGATTACTCCCATATCCCTAGTAGATGATCATGTATGGAATACAGCTTGCATATCTGCAGCCACTTTGTATTATAAATATATGTAAAGAAAGTTTAAAAACATTAAAAATAATAGGAAACAAATTAAAAAAGAAACATTTAGCAAGCTAGCTTATCTACATTTTGTAGTATGCTATTGACTGATTTGGTTCATCATTTCATTCATTTATTTCGCATTTTATTTCAACACTAAAACTTCACAAGAGACATCATTTGGTCTGGTGAAAACAAACTGGTTTTTACATCATATTGAATCGAATCGGTTTATAAATGGTGGGACCATCAAATGTATAGACATAGCTAGTCTATATAACTTATTTTTAATTAGTGTTATCTTGACTAAGTTCTAGAATACCCATATACACATGTTTCCTTGGTTGGTGTATTGCAACACAGATGCATCATGAATAGCTTTGTGTTCAAAAGCAAAACATAATTCTTGGAGATATATTGATACATCATGCAAATTTGTGATGTCATTGATGTATCACTCTAAATAAAAATAAATATCAATCTCCACTAGCATGATTTTTTTATTCTTAAATTTATAAATTCTTAAATTTTTTTATTCTTAAATACCTCTAAAAACAAACAAGAATTAGACAAGTTAATCTACTGGAACTGTCCACACAAAATTAAATTGAAATGTTCATTTAAAATCAGGGTTTTCATCTGAAAATATGTTTAAAAAATTTTTCGACAGACAGAATGGCCATCTATATATGAAGATTTTCCAATATCTACGAAAACAAAGAGAGGTAAGGACATACATTTTTTCTTCAAATCAACACAGAAGTTTTTCAGTGTGGAATTACAAAATATTGCAAGTATTATGAAACTTTGTACCATTCTTGTCTCAAAAGATTGAATTTCAAAAGGTTGAAAATTTAGCTGTGCACTTTGAAATGGTGCAGCAGCTTTTTTCTTGGTTTAAACTGTAATTTTTTATAGCATAATTTGATAGAATCACTTGGCCTTTCGTAAAATTTATGCAGGAGAGATAGTAAGTATCATTTGTGGTATTTTAAGAACTGCTAAAAAGATTTTGTTGATGTATATTGTATTTATTACATGTAATTTGATTGTAATATTGTTGTGACTGCTGTTGTTGTTGATTCTGTTGTTGATTCTGTTGTTGATTTTGTTGTTGACTGCTCTTTTAAATTAATAACTGACCAATTTCAGGTCTAGAGAAAGCAACATATGAAATGCCTACAGAAATTCAACAAGAAGGCATTATTTTGGCTTTGAAAGGGTGTGATGTTCTTGGTGCAGCAAGGACTGGATCAGGGAAAACTCTTGCATTTTTAATTCCTGTAAGTTTATTTTTAAATCATTAGCAGGCAATCAATTCAAATGCTTACAAAAATATAACTTCCAATGTTTATACTCTATTCTTTATATATCATATTATATTTTACCACATTATTTGAAGAATTTCTTATTAAAGAAATGCATTTTAGACTCTGTGAATTTACATCAAAATTAACTAAATCAACTTAAGAAGTTGTCACGAGTCACACAATTAAAATTGTTTCAAAAGATAAAAGCATAGTTAATAATTTATTTTGAATTATATTTTTTTAGATTCTTGAACTTCTTTGGAAAGAGAAGTTCACAAGCATGGATGGACTTGGTGGTTTGGTTATTTCACCAACAAGAGAATTAGTGAGTTGTAAAATGGATATAATTTTTGTTGATATCTTTCAAAACCGAATAGTTTGAAGTTAGTGCATGTCCTATGGTTTTAGAATTTTTATTTTCTGCACCATTTACCTGGTTACAAAGCATCATTAAAAGAATACTATATATATATATAGTAACTGTATTTTCTTGAAAAGGTGAAGGAATTTCTTGAAAATGTAGTTAAATATTTACTACTGTATGTATTTGTAATTTTAATTAAACTTTGCAGGCATATCAGACATTTGAGGTATTACGTAAAATTGGGAAATTTCACAATTTTTCTGCAGGATTGATCATTGGTGGAAAGGTAAATGCTACTTTAATCAGTGAGACTAGCAGATTAGAAAAATAATTGGGTCTAGATTTATTACGTAGTTCTACGTAACAGATTTAAATTGAATAGTTTTATTGTGTTATGAGAGGATAATTTTCTACCTTACTCACAAGTTGATTTGTTAACATCATAGAGAATAACCAATAAATTGATTGTATTTAGGATCATGTGATGAAAATTCTGCCTATGATTTCATTTAGTAGACAAAGTAACAGCTGGATCTTTTATGCTGATGGTATTTAAAACCTATTTAAACAAATTGAGCACAGTGCTGTTGGAACCAGGGGGCTGGGGACTGTAATCCCAATAATTTTAAGAACAATGTGATTTAAAACATTTCATCCATTAAATCTTTCTTCTCTGGTATCCTGAGAACAATGAGCAGTTCCAATCTGCAACAGCTTTTGAAGGCACTGAACTATCATCATTGCCAGCAGAACTCCTGCAACACTCACTTGTACCCCCTTTAAGATAAAAATTGCTGGAGTAAAAGTTAGCTAGCCGGACACTTGCAACATTGCCATGTAACACGTTTAAGTTGACATATTGCTGGAGTAAAAGTTAGCTTTGTATGATATCAATGATTTATTTTTAATGTATTTTCCCAAAGGACATGGTGGAAGAACAATCTAGGATATTGGATACAAATATAATTGTATGTACTCCTGGACGACTTTTACAGCACATGGATGAAACACCAAATTTTGATTGCAGTAATTTGAGAATACTAGGTACTATTGTGTGTTTATTTTTTTGTTGAGTATCTTGTTTTACACTAATTGATGACTTCATCAAAATGATTTGAGATTAGAACAATTTGAAACTTGCTAAGTACCTCAATTTGGTTTAGGTAATTTGGGAACACAGTACATTTAAAATGATTTGACATGATAATATAATGCTTTACATTGTTTATTAATGAAGGGGAAGGGTTTTGCCACCGAGGCTCTGGACCTGTAAGCGAGAAGAGCCTTGCCACCCATTTATAAACATCGAGTCTGTAAGGGGGAAGGGTCTTGCTGGACATTCCCATAAATAAACATTGGGAAACGTCACATTTTAATTGATTTGTACGGAATCTATTTGGAATTTTTATTCATTTAAATTGATTTGGTGTGCTTAACCTATCCCCTGCCTACTGAAAAATGCATATGATTTGGCTGTTTATCATAAATAAATTCTGGCGTGAAATAGTTAAGCCACATATTACGTTATTGCATCAGTTTGTTTAGATTTATTTTTCAACTTGTTTTTAAGTTTTTAATTGCTAAATAATTTTTTAGTAGTTTTTAATAGTTTAATAATAGCTGATACAATGCATAAATGAATATTCATACACATAATTATCGTTGTTATGATTGTCTAGTTCTAGATGAAGCAGATCGAATTCTTGATCTTGGATTTCAAGAAGCGATGAATGCAATCATTGAAAATTTACCAATGGAAAGACAGACATTGCTATACTCTGCGACGCAAACGAAGTCAGTTTTATTGTTTAATTCTAGTTAATTTGAATATATCTACCAGTGAGGGTAACCCATTAGCCTGGTAGTTGGTTATTAAGCTCTCTTTCGTTAAAAATTGCAATTATTAAATGATATTATTCTAGTGAGGTTGTTAAGATAAAATTCATACACATACAATGTTCTAAACTAAACTAAAAATATATATCAAAAACCTATGAAATAGACTTGAAATTTTAAATATTTCGCTTAAAAATATTTAGGAATGAATCCTTTTTAAAATAAGAGGCCATTCCATCACTTTAACTCGATCCCTTTTTGATATACCTTAATTTTGGTGGTTGTAACGGATATTTACTCAGTCACTGTCGTATTTTTCATCTTGCATTGAAGATGATTTATTTAAATTATTTTTCCTTTCATTGCAGATCTGTTAAAGATTTGGCGAGACTTAGTTTGAAGGTAATATCAGCTACTTGTCAGTTGATGTTTGGGATGAATTGTTAAAAAAAAATTTCATTTAGTAAAATGCTATACCTTTTCTGTGTTTTCAAATTTTCTAGTTTCAGAATTAATTTAAATATTAACAAACCAATATTTATCATTGTTATTACATTTTACTTTTTCAGGATCCGTCATATATATCTGTTCATGAAAATGCGAAATTCATCACCCCTAAACAATTAACCCAGGTAAGGAAAAACTAGAAAATAATTTTTTTAATTCATTTTTAAGCTTAACTAAAAATTTATAAATTGAAGTATTTTTTCTTTTTATGTTAAAAAAATATTTGATTAATTAATTCCTAGCTTCTTGGACTGATTGTGATTTTTGATTTTAATTTTAGTATTACGTCGTTTGTGAGCTACAAGACAAAATAAACTTTTTATACTCGTTCATCAAGAATCATCTGAAATCGAAAATAATTATTTTTATGTCAAGTTGTAAACAGGTAAGATATTAAATTAAAACTACTTCATTTATGAAAAATGTAGGCCAGAACTGGAAGGTGTCTCAGCACCACAGTTGAACCCTATCTAACATTCTCAAGGGGAATACAAAATTACTTGAGATATCGAGTTTTCGACATGATTAAAACTAAATCAACACTGGAAATTCTCAAATGATATAGGTACAAAACAATTCTAGTTAATAGAGGGAGTTCAAGTTAGATTTATAGTTAGAGAGGTTCAGCAGTTATCTTTAACGTATTATTATGTACATTTGAATTTTGCTAGAAGTATAAACTCGTCTTACCTTTTGAAGAGAAGAATAACTTAGTTTGAGTTGGTTTCCAGCTATCCGAAGGCAAATCAAGGCAGCTCCTCCAGAAAATTTAGTTGGCGAAAGGTTAAGCTCATTCAGGCCTGGTCGTAAGACTTTTAGCAAGCGAGCACTCAATTTCTCTTCTGCCCACTGTTCAAGGAAGCTTTTCCTACATCGATTTACTGAAAACAATAAGAAGGCAAACATTGAGGAGAGCAATTCGTTATTCTAGGAGAACAATTAACAGCTCCTTCTAGCATCTGTTCACTGTTCAAGGAAGCTATTCCTACATCGATTCACTGAAAACAATAAGAAAGCAAACTTTGAGAAGAGCAATTCGTTATTCTAGGAGAACAATTAACAGCTTCTTCTAGCATCTAGGAAGAGTCTGGAGGGGAGCAAGAGCCATAGCTCTCATAAAATAGATTCCCTTCGCCCTTTACAGCCACTCGCTCGCCTTTTACCGCCTATTTATCGATAAATTCGCAGAATCTGAACAAAAGCTAAAAGGTTTGAATATTTGGAGTCAGGAAAATGTTTTGCGTCTATTAAAACATAAGTCAGAAAAATGTTTTGCATCTACTAAAATTTATCTTTCCATTGCTGTTGTGAAAGATTTAATTTTTTATGTTTTATATGACTGTGGTAACGGGCGATGGGTGGCGATGATGGGCGAGAGGACTCTAGTCATTTAAGTTATATAAAAGGTTCAACTGCGTGTGTTTCAGTAAATTGTTTCTAGGATTTTGAATATTTCTTTAATATCTCATTGAAGTGCATGCACACATGAGATTGTTGTATTAGTGGAATACGAATTGTTTTAATGGAATGATTTTAATTCATAAAAGATTAATAAAATATGTTTTAATTCAGTTTACTATTGGTTTATTATTACGTCATTCATTTTTCTAGGTGAAATTTTTTTACGAAGTATTTCGCCGACTTAGACCAGGGAATCCTTTAATGGCCTTGTATGGAAAACAGAAACAATTGAAAAGAGTTGGGATTTATGAAGAATTTTGCAGAAAAGCTACTGCTGTTTTGTTCGCAACTGACATTGCTGCTCGAGGATTAGGTAATGATCGATTTTTGTTTTGCTTTATTTTATTACTCTGTCATTCATTCGTTCATTCATTCATGAATTCATTATTTTTATTCATTTTATTCATTCATTCACAAATTCTCTTCTGTGAGAGCGTGGCTTCGAAACCAGTCGTGGGAACTTCTTACTACAAAACCTACAGCCAACTCAGCTGTCTATCCTTTCGAAATCGGTAATTGAGTATCAGCTCAGCTGGGGTAAGAGGTTATCAAACCATGGAAAAGAGTGGCGACCTCCCATACCCCTGCCCGCCACGGGTAGCAGCTATTGAAAAAGGAGCCTTCAGATGGTCGTCGAACTGGTGGTCGGCCTACTTACTTACTTACTTAAGTGTTATTTTCCTTTGTGCATAATTGTTCCTTTATCCTGCGTGCAGACTCTGCTCTTGACGGAGAAGGGTTTTGAGGCTACGCATGGACTATTTTGAAGCCAAACATTCTGAGAGCTTTTATTTTGTTATTTCTTGTTTAATTTTTGAAGATGTTTCATTTTTTTATGTGAAATTTTCGGTTTATATGAAATTTAATGTTGAAGGTAGTATAGAAGATAAGTCTAATCTTGTTTTTATGTACTGCATGTCGCTCATAAGATCCATGAAAACCATCTAGTTACTCGCAACGTCCGCATTGCTGCAACTTAGCATATTATTTACAGTTTGATTTTTGCTTACTCTAACAGGCCAAGAAAAAGCACTCGACCATGTTACCGATGGTCGCAAGAAATTTTTCCAAAAAATAATCTTGCAGGAAATTTTGCAAAGATTTTAAAAAGTTAGAAATTACCGAAAAATATTTTCCTGCTATGAAAAACAATGAAATGCATAGACTACGAGTTGATCGTTCAATATACACGAGTGGACAAATGAAAAACAAATTCAGCAGCCGCTAAAGTAGGCCTAAGTATTTTGCAAGCCATTCTTATTGTGTTACTAAGTGATAGAATGCAATAGGTCAAAACAATGATTTTCTCTGTAGCGTTATCTACTATTTCAAAGTCATTATTTTATATTTGACTTGAATAGTTTGTTATTGATTTTAGACTTTCCTGAAGTCCATTGGGTACTTCAACTAGATTGTCCTGAGGATTCAAATACATATATTCATAGAGTTGGCAGAACTGCTCGGTAAAAGTTTACTATTTTTTCTTATTTATGCCGAAGGAGACATATTTATGAGCTTAGAAATCTCTCTGTGAAGTAACTTTTAGATTTGAATATGAAAAGATAATTTAATTTGTTACCACAAATTTGATAAATACCGTATCAGGACAGGGATGTTTAACTTACTAGATTTTAGCATATTTCGTAATTAAAATTTTTAATTTTTAGATGAGCCTTTTCAGTTGTCTGATGATCGCTGTATAGCGTGAAACTCTGAGTAACAACGAAAAATATAATCATTCTTATTGTCTTACTTTTATATTATTATAATTTGCTCTGCTTTTATGGCATTGAGCACTGTTTCAGCCAGTTAAGACAATTTAAAATTGTATATAAATTTTTAGATTAGAAAGAGACGGACAAGCTATTCTTATTTTGATGCCATCAGAAGAAGAAATGATAAAGGTATTTAAATTTAAGGCAATTTATCCAGAAAATTTTAATGAAAGTTTTTATTTGATGTTTGGAAACTGTTGTTCATATATCTGTGAACATGTTTTTGTTAATTTCCTTTGAGAGATAAGAGATATAGTTTAGCAGAATAAGACACATCATACTAAATTAATTAACAATTAAAAATTTTGTTTTTGTAGGAATTAGAAGGAAAGAAAGTACCAATTCAACAAATCAGGTATCAACGAAATTATGTTAATTTTTACTTTTTCGAGGGGTGATTGTATTTTTTAAATATATCATATTCAGATCCTAAAAACGTACATCAACAATTTACACAGACGATACCACAGGGAATTTGATGAGCGCGGCAACTTGTGGTCTTAAAAACAAAGTCTCTTCCAGATTTTGACATCAGATTTTGATATCGATATTTGTTTACTATAATATGAGATTGCAGTTTTGCATGTTGTTCAAACTTTTATCAGGAAATTGCTTGAAAGGTTTTATAGCAAACGCAATTTACAAATACGATGCATTTAAGATTAATCAAGCGATTATGAATTTACATTGTTCTGTTTAGTGTTATCGGAGAACGCTGATCTTGCATGGAAAACAATGTAATGGGAAACTAAGGGCCTAAGTTATCTTTAAATTTTTACAGACCAGATCCAAAAAAGATACAAACTATCCAGAAAAAGTTAGCTTCGTATTGTGCACAAAGCCAGGAAGTAAAGCATTGGGCACAGAGGGTAAGTTTTAAAAATTACGAATTTTTAATTTAATCTTTAATTTTAAAAATTGTTGCTAAGAAAAGATATTCTTCTTCACTGTCAAATTTTAATGAACCGACTATTTGTATAATCATTTACAAAGCAAGCATTTTAAATGCAAATTTTGTGCAAAATCATTGGTTGTTTTAATCCTTACACCCCGGGAAGGGACATATGGCCCATTGACAAACAAAGTAAAAAGTCATAATTTCAGGAGGTAAATGCGGGCAACTCACTGAGCGGCTACGTTTATAGTGAATCAATCAAAATCTCATGTAAATGGCGTTTATCATTCATATTTATTTGTTTTTATATTTTATCAGAGTATTGTTTCTTACGCAAGATCAGTGTTTTTACAATCAAACAAAAAGATTTTCGATGTCCACAAGCTACCAATCAAAGAATATGCGACGTGAGTTCGTTTAATTTCTGTATTTTATGAATATTTGACAATGCATTATATCATTCCCAAAGTTATTTTATTGACACGAGAAGTCCCCTGTGCCCCTGGTACCTACCTCCACGTTTTTTGCGACTTTATGTTAATTTCGTTAATAAAGAGACATCAACAGAATTACATTTTGTTTTTGTTATTCAACTTCCATTTTTGTTATTGACATTCATTACTCGAACTCAGCTTTGTTGTTTTGAATCTCTTGGGATTCAGTTGAATGTTGACTCAAGATCTGATTGCTTTGCATAAGCCAATGAAAATGCAGAAAAGCAAAATAGGTAGCTACGGTACCAGAGATATTTCCTTTGAATATTTGAAATTTTTTTTTTTTAAATACTTGAGTGTTTATTCGATAAATTTTATTCAATCACTGTTCATTGATTAATTACATATATAAGTAATCTTTAAATATTTAATCAAATTATTGTGTTATTTTGTTAAATTATTTTGAAAACATTTTTTGAAAGTTTATTGGAACGATACTTTTTAGTTCGATACTAAACTAAATAGCTAGATACTAAATAGCTTAAAACTATTACAGTACTGACCGTGAAAAATAACTTGAAACTATTACAGTACTTACCGTGTATATTACTGTAAAGCTTTTGTATTTTAAATCTAGTTTTGTTATAAGAATTAAAATACTTTTTTATTTCTAGGTCAATTGGTCTCCCTGTTCCACCAAGAATACGATTTATGAAGGTATAAGATCATAAATATATATCCAGTGACCCAAAAATTCCCCACCACATTTGCAAAGCTGACGTGAAGGAATTTAACATTTTTGGTTTGGATTTGATGTGATGGGCTTTTGATACCTTGTGAGAGCCAATAATCACACCA
>JAYJMH010016174.1:0-21270 GCA_036873815.1 Phacellophora camtschatica
GACAAATGTTTCTTGAGTTGGTATGTGATATCGTTGAAACTAAAATTATCGTTAGCTATATTTAAATCTTAAAGCCCTCTCCCATATCTTGTCGAGTTTTTGATTTTTCGAGCGAGGAAAAGTGTCATATAATGGACAATAATTAAAATGTGAGAAAACAAATTCTGTGGGAGAATTTCCCTTTCTTCGAAGCAGATGAAACACTTTAATATTTAAACATTTTTTAATTATTATTGATTATCTTTTTAAAATTTTTAAAGTATCATTTAAAACAGGAGTTTTACAGTATCTATTTATTTGGAATTGATCTTGATGTTGAAACATGGCGTGATGAGTTATGAAGCTTTGGTTTTGAGTTATGAGGTTTAGCGTGATGCGTTATGAAGATTTTTTCAGCGCGTGATTAGGTCGAAAGCCGATAATCTTTGCGTGAAAGCGTGATTGAAGAAATGTCCTTGCAGCGTGAAAAGCCACTATTTGAAGCGTTACTGCATGAAACCCTCTAATTTCATGCGTGAAAACGTGAAAAGCGATTGCCCTGTGAAGCGTTTTGAAATTTAAAATGAGTAGCTAAATAGTTGTTACTCAGAGGGAGAACAATATTGATTAATTTTCTAGAGTAGGCTGGCTACACCAGGTCGCTTTGTATCTATTGAATCGAATTTTGAATGCAACAAGCGACTGGTAATTATACAAGAAAAAAGTTGGACAGCTGTGACAATTTTTGTTGCACCAATCAAATTGCAAAAAGCTAAAAACAGAATGATTTGATTGGTTAACTAAAACTTTTTCTTCAAATGAGGCTGAGCTAAACAATGGAGAACAGTGAGAATATTTGCTGACTTGGCCTTTATCCTGAAACAAGGCGAACTATTATGTATAACTTTATTTTTGTATTATTACCAGTCGCTTGTTCACAAAGCGACTGGTGTAGTTGTAGACTTAATGCGTTGATGACAATCAGCTTGATGCTAGAAGGGAAGCTACAACCCCCCGTCGGAGGGCATATTTGAAAAATTTAGATCTGTAGGAGCAAAACTTTGCCAAACTCTAAGATTCAAACGAAAATCTCAATGAACTTTTGTCTCGTGACAGATCTCTCTTTTTTACCAAGAACTAAAAAGTAAACTGCGACAGCCATTCTAGGACATTCTAGAGATCGTAAAAAGTTTCTCATCAAAATTTTTGTCAATGATAAAAATTTAAAATATGCCATCACGGCCAATATAACCATCTTACATTTCAAAATTTTTCTCAGGAAAATCCTCGAATAGCTACGCCAGCCATTCTAGCAAGCGTAAATTTCAAATTTTCGTAAAAAAAAAACTTCTGATATTCAATACAATGTAGAAACCAACACTCGGTCACGACAGTCATTCTAACTGTTCAATTTTTTAATTTGCTGAAGAACTTAGTATTTCTTTATTTTATCAATGTATATAAACCAAAAACTGGTCTTCAGCAATCTATAATTTAAGAATTTTGTTAAAGAACTTTATATCTTCTATCACTTAGATATTTGGCATACCTGGAAGATCGTCAACGTAAAATATTTGGAGTCGTTTTAAGCCAATCTGAAGGGCGTAGTCACCAAACTTCTTGCTGGGAGTACCCCCAGAAATTCAATCGCTCCACTCGTTTAGCCCCCAATTTTATAAAGACAGAGCCCCTTCGTTG
Source organism: Phacellophora camtschatica (assembly GCA_036873815.1). Taxonomy (NCBI): domain Eukaryota; kingdom Metazoa; phylum Cnidaria; class Scyphozoa; order Semaeostomeae; family Ulmaridae; genus Phacellophora; species Phacellophora camtschatica. The sequence continues at coordinate 1,678 of JAYJMH010016174.1, forward strand.
GACATAATCTGGTATCAAACAAGGTATAAAATTTAGTGAAAAAATGGTCTTGAAGTAAATGAAAATATTTTAATTAAAAAAAATTCTTTTTCTAATTTTTGAGAGTCAAACTTTTTGTGTATCAATTTTTGTAAATTTTCTATAAACAAAGTCCCAAAAAGAATAGTTAATGGCGAGACCTAGAGTCAGTCAAGGCTTGTTGCTAAGGGGCTCGTGTAGTAAGTCGAGGGTCAGTTGCACTTACCTTCTAAAGTGGGCGTTGCCAGCCATTACTTTCTAGAAGAGTATTCTAAGCCAATCTAAAAGGCGTGGTCAAAAAACAAATTTGTAAAATCACCATTGGTACATAATACGTAGGCTAACTTCTCAACTCAAAAATCTTATTTGCTAAAAAGCCTGAAATAATAATACCAATTAATGGGTTAATGATAACATTTGTTTTTGTGTCAGTGAAATGAGACCAATTGACTCTTAGCTGCCAACGTCCTACCCAGGTACCAGAGCTTCAAAAAGAAAAAAATTTAAAACTAAATTTAAAAATTAAATAAAAAAGAATGAAAAGAAAGAAAAAAAGAGAATTTTACTTTTCTCTTTTTTCTTTCCATTAAAATTTTTTTTTTTCATGTTAATTTTTTTTCATAGAATATTTCACATCAGAATTTTCAGCAAAACATGAAAAAGTGATCAAAAGCTTATCAAGAGGAGTACGAAGGGCTTTACCGGGACACGGGGTTGAACCTTTTTTCCTATCGGGATTCGAGGAACTTGCTTAGCGGGATTCGGGATTTCTTAAAGAACGTTTATCGAAAAACGGGAGTTTCCAGAAACAACTATCGGGAAACGGGATTAGCACATATTTTTATCGGGACAACGGGACCAGACCCCCCGTCGTACCTCTCTATCAAAACCCAGTACGTTCTGTTTTTGAAATCTTATAGAATTGTTGAAGATTTGTAAATTCCTTGCCTCCATTTTTATATAAGTACGATACAATTACCAAATATATCATATACCATCGGTGCATTTTTGAATACAAATAAACAAAAGTATTGAAAGCAAAGGACGCTTAGGCTAAAAAACCAGCTGTCGAAAATAAATTTTTAATTACCAGTGAAGCGCTAGTTTTTAGCGTTTCTCGTTTGAGCGCACAAAAGCAAAGGAAATGACATTCATTATTAATTATGTCCCTGTATCTAAGATCAGACTAGAGTGAGATTAAATGGTATTTTAAGATGATTTTCTTGCTTTGATTGAAACGAAATTCGATTACTTCTCTTACTTAAAGAGTTTGTTTTGCAAGTAGTTGAAATCAGCAAAAAACACGCAAAACTAACTGCTGTAAAAAAAGATCAGCCACCTTTAATCACAACCTTCATGCCAACTTGCTAGCCACAATCGTCCTAAAAAAATACCGCCCTGCTTGGTCAACAAGGTGATCCTGACCTAATACTGACCTTGCTCGCTGTTAGAAATATTTCAAGTAACATTGTAAGCAATAGCTTCGTGTGCTTTTTCAATGTGACTGAGAACTGATTTATGACAATTCACCGTTTCAAAAATCAAACCTTGTCTTTGATTGTGTTGTCCTCAAAACAAGTCATTTTTTGAATTCAATCAAATTATTAAAATTCATGTTATAATTTGTCAAATAATTACACAGTAGATGCCAAATGTTTAGAAGAAATTTTTAACAATTCGTCATTCTTGTTTTCATGCGAAATATATGTGCCCTGCCACTCCCCCCCCCCCCCTCCGATGTGTCTAGGAAGTAAAATTGCTTAGCCGGGGGTATCAATACTAGCCAATCAGTTACATATTAATCTATAAATATTCAATCAAACGTGCCTAGAGATTATAAGAGCATACCATTATTTCTTATTCTATATGGAAAAACAACGCATTACGTTTAATAATATCTAATAAAATACTACAACACAAATTTTAGATCTCGTCATAACTTTGGGCAATCTGTCTTCATGTATGATTTCAGATCTGATCATACAAATGATTATTTGCAAATAGATGCTTTTCATAAAGTTATTACATAATGAGAAAGTAGACTACGAATCACTATGCAAGTCTTGATGCCCCTTTGTGTACCATGAGCAGAAAAATAGATGCAGAAACGAGAATATTTTGTTGCACATTAAAATTTGATTTTGGCTCTTGATTAAGAATTTAAATTTAAAGTAAAATAAATGGAAAGATCGTCTCACTGCAACCACACAAAACAAACACAAAGTATGTTCACATCCACAATGCTCCTTGATCATTTATAGTGTGTTGACTAATGAAATGACATTTCTCTTGTGAAGCAAACTCAAGACAGACATATGTTCAGGGACGGTAGAGGAATGAAAGAGCAAGTGGGAAAGGATTAAAGTAAAGTACAGTAGATCCCGGGTATCAAGAAACTGCAAATTAAGAAATTGAGGCTCTAAATCTTCAGGAGAACAATAGAAGAACAATTGAATAATTTGATAAACAAAAAGGCCAGAACCAAATATTCAGTTTCTTAAATGCGGGGATCTATTAACTCAATGTAGGACTTGTGTTTATTATGATCACAGAATAAGATTCTGTGTTATGATTGATACGAAGTTTAAATCATACGACTGGAGGACTACCGCGTATTGATTGAAAAAGGGAATTTCATTGTCATAATTATTTATAGTTATTTCATGAATATTTCAAGATTTTTTTCTCTTAATAACATACAGCTAATAAAATATTGCAAATTAATATTTGTGATTGATATTTACCATTGGGTTAGAAGATTTTTTCTTCCTTTTATAACTTTTAAACAGTTTTTTTATCACACAGCATACAACCAATCAGATTTTATTTAAAAACTGACTTTATTGACACGATTTCAAAGAAACGTTATCAAGAACTCCTGACCATTGCAATTCGAATTGGATATCTATCGGAATCTTGCTATCTTCTTCTATCTCAAGGTTGCATTGATTTAAAAATGATTTCCATTGACACTCACGTGGAATTATCTCAGAGTCGATTTAAAAATCGTTAGGTCAGTCTGCGTGTGATAATTGCATAAAAACCAATATCAGCTGTTTTTAACAATAAACAGAGCTAGCGGGCACACCTTCTAAAGTGAATTAATCGAAAAGCAGCTCCGAATGCCCCTGTATACGATTCTAATCTTAATTTCACTTTTATCCTGTCTCAAATTTTCATTCAAACCCAGGTGATAATTTTAGTCAACAGTTAACGCCGGTTTACTCTGAGGTCACAGCTAACAAGAACAAATTCTTTGTGCACCTCTAAGTTTGTTTGATCATTAGCATAACATAAAAAGCATAAGTTTAATTAGCATGTTATCAAGGTTTACTAAACCAATCATAAAATTCAACTTAAATATGTCACCAGACAGAAAAACTCATAAACAAAAAAATAAGTCAGGGCTCGTGAAGTGGGCCCCGGAACGGGAGGTAACGGTTCGGGGGCAAAGCCCCGATTGTTTTTAGGACCACGCCCTTTCCCCCGAAAACGCCCCTTTTAGGGGAAACGTCCTTCTCTAATTTGAGCATTTATAGTTTTAAATTGTGAAATTCTAATCCGAAAATAATTGAAAATATCCTTTTTCAAGAAAACAGTTTCAACAGAAGGACAAATATTCCACTATTGAATCATAAATAGTTACAATAAAATAAACCTTACCCTTTTTATTGTCATTTATTACAAAAAAGTTAAATCATTTAGTTAAGTTTCACTTCTACTTCATTAAAAAGAAATTCGATAAATGTTAAAATAAAGCTTTGCGGGCCTTTTTTAGTGCAAATACCTGACGTCACCAAAGTTTACTTTCTTCGCAAAATCGCTTTCTATGCTTAACACTGCTAAATCATTCAACCTTTCCTGGGCCATTGTACTTTGCAAAAAGCTTTTCATTAATTTAGCTTGCTGAAAGTTCGTTCTGCCGAAGCTACTGTAGCATGCATTGTGCAAAAAATCCTGAAAGCAACAGATAAATTTTCGAAAATTTCAGCCAGTTTGAATATTGTTAAAGGAATAAATCGTACATATTTTCTGAAATTTGTCGGGCCCCTGTCAGAGCCATAATAGGTTTTCAATAAAATAATTAATCCCTACAATTTTAACTACGGGCCCCAGGACTCCTGCCCCGGCTACCCTCCCCCTCTCGGTGATCTTGGTCAGGGCAGCAAGGGAAAATTGGTTCCGTTCAAATATATAACACAAAACAGGTAGGTGAAGATTAACCCCGTTTATACTGAAACGGATCCAACAATTGGCCTTCTGTTGACGCTTAAAAACGTCACATCAATAAAAATAGTTACACTTGAAAACGGATCCTATTTGAGAACTGATTGCTATTACTACTAAATAAAACTGAACACTACTAAATAGAACTGAACGCTACTAAATAGAACTGAACACTACTAAATAGAACTGAACACTACTGAATAGAACTGAACGCTACTAAATAGAACTGAACACTACTAAATAGAACTGAACGCTACTAAATAGAGCTGTATGCTATTATATAGAACTGAACGCTACTAAATAGAACTTAATGCTATTAAATAGAACTGAACGCTACTAAATAGAACTTAATGCTATTAAATAGAACTGAACATTACTAAATGGAACTGAAGACTACTGAATAGAACTGAATATTAATAAATAGAACTGTATGCTATTATATAGATCTGTAGGCTACTAAATAGAACTTAATGCTATTAAATAGAACTGAACATTAATAAATAGAACTGAATGCTATTATATAGAACTGAACGCTACTAAATAGAACTGAACGCTACTAAATAGAACTTAATGCTAATAAATAGCCTTTTATTTTTCACTTAATTTTCATTTCATAGTCATAAAGATCTTCTCATCTTCATTTCCAAAATTAATTCTTGTTTTATGTCTGGCAAAAATATATCTGGTGTTGGTTTAATTTACAGTTTTGCATATGGGGTTACCCCTAATTTACTATCAATAATGGTATTCTGCATGTTCTGCTCCTTTTCACTAAATATTCTGATTTAACACACAGTCGTATTGTTTTGCAGACATCAAACGGTTTCAAATGTTTCAAGAACAGATACAAAAGGAATGCTCCACCAATTGGATTGGAAAAAAAGAAACAGCTGCTCACCTGCCCGAGTATATCCTCTGCACAGCCGCAATTTAAATGATTTGATTCACATCTCAGTGATCTTCAAAGAGTGAAGTCACTTTTTGTTTATCAGTATGCGTTAAGGTCAGAAGCTAAAAATGGAGAAGACTATGGCAAGCATGACTCAGATCAAATCAGGTTTTATATTTTACATAATTTCTTTCTTTATTTCTTTCCACCTTAATATTAGTTATGTTCCAATCTTTCTTTAAAATGTATCCTCACTATCGTAACGATAAAGATGAAATTCACGATAAATCGTAACGATAAAGATAAAATTCACGATAAATCATAACGATAAAGATAAAATTCAAGCAAGAAAAAAATTAGAAAGTGACTCAATGAAGTAAAATTAAGATAACACTTCTAAAACACATTTAAGTTTTAAAACACAGATTTTTACGTTGTTGATGAACATGCATGGCTAATATACGAATCAGGGATAAATTGTCATTTACATGAAGAAAAATAGCAGAGGCATAATGTTATGTGGAATTATAATATTGATTATGTGGCAGAAAACAAACCTGAGTTATATTTTGAAGAAAATTACAAAGATTTATGTTATAGAAAGCCTGACCTAAACGGTATTTGAGACTAGAAAGCAACTTGTTCCTTTCACTCAAATCGGTGTTATAATAAAAAGCAACTAAGAACGAAAATAGACTTCATTCTGTGATACCTCGAGAGATAACCAATCATTTAATCTATCAACCAATAATAACACTGTAACCAGCGTTTTTTTTTCTTCTAAAATTTGTTAATTTGTTTTTATGATTTACTTAAAAGATTATAAAATAAGAAAATAATTTGATGGGTGATTTTTACCGAATAACAAAAGCATTTGTTGCGAAATTTAGTAAAGTAATCACAATAATTCATAACGTTATGATGGTAGAGATAAATATGAACTTGGTTTGTCTATAGGTCGACTTTTAAACATCCCATGTGCAGTTTGCGGTGATAACTCATCAGGAAAACATTATGGTGTTTATGCTTGCGATGGCTGTAGTGGTTTCTTCAAGAGAAGTATTCGAAAAGACAGGTATAAACGACCATAAAAAGTAAATTTTCCCAACTATTCTATTCTATGCAAAAATATGTTGAACTATCACCATATTTCTTGATAAATTTCATCGATCTTTACATATTGAAATGAAATTTTTCTCTCCAAAAACAGAAATAAATCTTTTTATTGTAATTCGTTAAAAATTTCCATTATTTAATACAAATGCACCTGTAGAACAACACGAATAAATGAATCTAACAAACAATTAAATGTTAAAATTTGCAAGTAATATTTAAAAAAGGAAACTTATTTACTAGTCAATGTTACCCCCAATTGTTTCTCCATGTTTCTAGAAAAATAACATTAATTTAAATTAACTATTGGATGAAAAATCGACCTTAGCACTTTATTCCTCAACTTACTGTTATGACAACAATGTCAGTGCTCTGTAAGCAGTTACAAAAAAATTTAAATATCCACTTATTTTACTCATCAGTTTTGCCAAACTTTAAATTACTTGAAAATAAAATGTCATTGAATAATTTTGATTTACAGGCGGTACACCTGTAGGCAAACACAAAACATAAAAGATGCATTAAACAATGGTATTTCAGTCCTCTGCCCAGTTGATAAAATGCATCGAAACCAATGCCGACATTGCAGGTTGCAAAAATGCTTTCAAATTCGCATGAACAAAGATGGTAAGTTTAATGAAAAATGCCAATAATTTGTTTGCATGTTTCATCCATTAAAATGATGCCTTTTTTGCAAATGTTTCATCTTTCGCTACCTTGTTCACTAAAAAATGCAGTGACGAGGTATCTCATACAGTGACGAGGTATCTCATACAGTGACAAGGTATCTTATTGTTATTACAGTGAAAGTGAGAGTGAGAGTGTTTTCCAAAACCAATAGCCAAGGAACGTTCAAAACTTTGCCATCAGTCAAATAGAGAAGTCGGATCTTATTATGAATATTTTTATATCATATAATTAATGGTACAATAAAATATTTCTAATGCTCTATTATTTAGCTGTGCAACACGAGAGAGGACCAAGAAATTCTACATTGAAGAAACTACATCTTCAGACACAACTGTCACCACCTTCAAAAACGAAAGTTTCATTGACAGAAAATCGATACACAACTCAGTTTTTAACATCCAATATCATGAATTCGTTACTAAAAGCTGAACCTGTTGGAATTACAAAAGAGAGGAAAGGCCATTGTATTGAAGATATATTATGTGACAATAAATATCAAAAAGTAACAATTTTAAGTTTATTTATTAAACCTTTTTCTTTTTGATCAACACCTTTTTCAACATCTTGTTTGTCTATTTGTTTTATGCAACTTTTTGGTCTCTTGTTTGTTTATTTGTTTTAACCCTTTTATCAACCTCTTTTTTGTTTGTTTGTGTTAACTCTTTATCAACTTCTTGCTTGAACCTCTTTTTTGTTTGTTTGTGTTAATTCCTTTATCAGCCTCTTTTCGTTTGTTTACTTAAAGTCTTTAATCAACCTCTTGTTTGTTTGTTTTAATCCCTTTATCAACCTCCTTTTTGTTTGTTTGTGTTAATTCCTTTATCAACCTCTTTTTTGTTTGTTTGTGTTAACTCCTTTATCAACCTCTTTTTTGTTTGTTTGTTTGCTTGCTTTTAACACAATTTTCCATATCTTGCTTGTTTGTTTGTCTGTTTCAACGCCTTTATCGACCTCTAGTTTATTTGTTTGTTTCTTTTTAACACCCTTACACCCTTTTGTTTGTTTGTTTATTCTCAACACCTTTTTAACCTTTCTTTCTTTCATTTCAGAAGCAGCTCAGTGATACCAATTACAGTGAACAATGGTTGCACGAATCAGCTGCAAGACTATTGTTTTTGATTGTCCAATGGGCTCGCGAACTGCCCATGTTTTTGAACCTTTCTTTGAGAGACCAAGTAATTATTATATGCTACTTCTTTCAAGTACTGAACCAGAAAAAATCAACCCAACAAAAACTTATGACAATATAACAAAAATTTGAAGAATAAAATTCTCCTGAACATCAGTAGTTTTTTTGTTAATTGTTAAGTCCACATAAAAAATAGAAATAAGAAGTTAAACAAATATTGTTTGAAATACTTACGTACATTTTTTTCAGATTTACCTTCTTGAAGAAAGCTGGGCCGAGCTGTTTATCCTTGCTGCATCGCAGTGGCAACTGTTACCACGTCCACTTGTTTCAAAAGCAATAAAGAATAATCTTGAAGAGGAAGCAATTGAGACAATGCGCTTCGTAGATGAAATTACTGAAAGATTTCAGTCTTTGAGAACTGATAAAAATGAATATTCTTGTTTGAAAGCAATTTGTTTGTTTGAACCTGGTAAGTAATAAAACATCATGGTTAGAAAATAAAAGCAAAATTAAGAATCAAACAATAAATGTTTAGAAAAGAACAAATACTGTATACTAGCTTGAGTTCCGGTTGTTGTTTCTTAAAAAGAAGCATTGACATGCTTTCTTTTACGTTTCATTTCAGCTACAGTTGGAATAACCGATCCTCACTCAGTTGAAATTATCCAAGATAAATGTCAAATTGCCCTTTCCAGTTATATTCGGTCTCAGTATCCATCTGATGTTCGCAAATTCGGCAAGCTCCTTTTGATCATCACGAGACTTCGGAGAATCAGTTCAAAATGCATACAAGACATGTTTTTTGAAGGCACTATTGGTGATGTTCCCGTTGAGAGTTTAATTTATGATATGTTAAAGGATGCATAAAAATCAGAAGGAATTATTCATGATAAATGAAAACCTTTAGAAATAATTTGAATGTATTTAATTGAATGTATGATACGGAAAAATATTCAAAGATGCTCGCTTAATCATGAAAGGTAGTTACAATTATGTTGAAAGTAAAATAAAATAAAAAATACGAATTGTAAAGTCATAATATCTTATTCTTGCATAAATGCATAACAGCCAACAGTTGTACAGGACTGATGAGTTTATACAGTGCAGTGTATAATCGCAAAATCAATCAATCAATCAACCAGCCAGCCAGCCAGCCAGCCATTTTATTTGTAGAATACAATCAACTACTACAACAGTGGGTGAATGCAATAAGCTACTACAGTGGGTATAAATGGAAGAAATGTATTCAACACAACCCAAGAACAGCATAGCTTAACCAGCTTGGGCCGTACAGTAAAATGTAAAATAACCAAAATGAAGCAGATTTGAGTAACGTCTTTTTCAAATTGTAAGATTCTTAAGATTCCATTTTGTAGCCCCCAAAGCAGTATTCAGATTTATATCCAAAGCGTCGCCATAGATTCCTAGCCTGCGTGCATCCCCTACTGTTTTGGGTTGAAATCGTTGAAATTTCAACCCAACGATTTCAACCCAACGGAAACAGTAGGGGATGCACGCAGGGTATAGATTCCCACCTGCTTTGATTTCTAAAGCGTAGCTAATTTTTTACTGGACCAATGCAATGTATCTTAAAGCATTTTAAAGCATTTTTCGAGAGGATAGCTATGTCTACGTTTTGTGAAAATGCCACAGTATTTGCCAATGTTTCCACTCAATTCTTTAATGTGTTTGTCCCAAGCGAGATTGTCATCAACTTTGAGTACTAGATATTTGATTTCGTTGGATCATTTTATTGTTGCTGAAATTTTTATAAAATCTGGTCCGCGGCTATTTTTTTCTGTGTTGGTTGGGATAGACAAAAATTTGTTATTTTGCAAATTTAGAACGAGTTTGTTAGCTTTTAACCCGTCATGCAATTTTAAAATTTCAGCATATGGGAATTGTAAACAATAGCATTTTAGTGACCTCGATTAATTAATAGCATTAATTAATATGAATGAAAGAACAAATTTATCAAGGATTTTCTTTTTGGTTTTCTTCGTTCACCATGATAAAACACAAGCAAAACAAGATCAAGATACTCTATTACCCACACAAAATATATTACCTCATTTATGATATACTGATATAAATGCAAAGCACTTATAAACGATCAATGTGGGAAACAATGGCAGAACTTTTGTGTTATTCAATGTGTCGGTAAGTGTAACGGACATAATATGCATCTCACTTGAAATGATAAACAACACGTTGTTGGTTCACAAAAGAAAGTTTTATCTCCCTGGATTTGAGTTCTTCGCTGACTTTTGTAGATGTAAAAACCGGTTGAACTTCTTTTCTGATTTTGTTACAACGATCTCTTAACTGTCTTTTCACATATTTTGATCTTTGAACGGGAGGACAATCCTGGTAGGAATCTCCTTTTCTTTTAGTTCTTCTTGCTCCTGTCTCATTTTGATATCATCATTTTCCACTGTTATTGACAAAGTTCCGAATCGTCGATTGTACACGGGAGGCTGGAATTTCTTCTTCTTCTTCACAACTGTTTCGCTTCAAAGGCCCTTGATTGGGACATTTTAGCTTTAGTAATTTCATAAATTGTGTCAATCAAATTTGCAGGACATAAAAAGGTCTTCAGGATATAAAAAGCGAATTTCTCGGAACAAGTTATTCTTTAAATCTATTAACTCTCCTCAATAACAGTTTTGCTTTTTCATACAGTCCATCGGAACCCTGTTTGATTTACGTACAAGGAATTTCAACGTCGTTTTTTCTCTTGATTTGCCTTGGACCATTATTAGGTATATTAGCGTAATATTGGAGAGTGAAAGTTTACAAGTGCATGCACCGTAATATGATCAACTCCTGGGGTCCCAAATATTGAAATTTTTAAAAGCAAAAAGGTAACCAGCACGAGATCATGGAGACTTAACGTACGTTGTCCAACCCCAGATATATGACAAATAACAATTGTACATTTCGTTTTTAAAACGTTTGTTGAAATGTGCATTTTCATCTGGGGATAACCCTCGTACGTGCTAACCAGGGTAAGGGGGTGATGTTTGTAATACGCTAAGGGGGTGATGTTTGTAACAGGGTAAGGGGGTGATGTTTGCAACACAAATAACACTATCCACTCAGTCAATTTCGTTAAAAACCTAGTCATAAATGATGTCTTTCTGCTGCTTCATGAATTGATATTTTGTAAGCATTTTTTTTACCGTTTATAGAGTTAAATTAACGAGAATAAATTGAGTCTAAAATGTGCATTTAATAATAGTCATAATCATCAACATAACTGACTGCAGACAATGTAAATATGCAAACAAAAAAATCCGCAAAATAAAAATAAATTCACTATACAATTTTTAATTTTTTGCGTTAGAAATCGTCTCCATAATTATTCCCTGATTCAAATTAATTCTAAATTTACTGTGACCCATGTTTATACTTCTCCGTTTTAATCTTGACCTTCTTTCATTCGATCCATGGCTACAAATATGAAAACGGTGCCCTATTTCATAGGCAATACATTGATGCAAAACGGTGTTCACAAGGAAAATGGTGTAATTTTAAATCGATTCATTGTGTTTTCGAATGTGATATCAAAAACAAAAATTTTACAAGAAAGCAGCAGCGTGAATAAACGTTTCTCATCTGTTTTCATGAATAAAAACGGAGCAATATAAACAAGGCCTTATTTGATACAAGTTTGGAGAAAAAAGATTTTTGAATGCTGAATTAAATTCAATGAAACAAAGAGTGTTTACTAAGTATCTATATTTTAACTTCACCAAACATCCGATTTCATTCCGTAAATACATATAACTAGTTATGGTCATTGAACATGAAATGGTAAGTGTAATGGTGACTCTTCATTCTGAAGCTGTCATACTCAGAAGATGATTGACAGCTGTGTCCACATTTCCACCGCTGCCCAAAAGAACTGACTTGATGATCTCATCTTCCATATCTGGAAACAAATCTTTAACCCTTTTGAAGTCTTCGTCAGAAACAGTCTGTACCTGCCGCGGTCGTGGAGGTAGTTGTTGCTGTTGTTGCTGTGGCATTTGAGCAGCCGGCGGATACGCAGGACCCATGGCAACGGGCTGCATCATTGGCGTTGGGTAACCGTATGCCATTTGAGTTCCGTATGACATCATCATAGGCATTGGTTGCACGTACATGGGATTTGGTGCAGAATTCGGAATTGGAGATTCCTAATGGGCAAATATGAAACGATTACAGCAGTCGGAATATGGAAGTAAATCACATAGATTGATGTTAAGACTGGATGAAATTAAATTAAGAAAAAACACAAATTGTTTTAAAATTGCAGCAAGCTTTCACTCTTTATGTTAGGCTATAATTTTGCTTCAAACTGTTACTTCACTTCTTCAATATGACCTTTACGTTATTGTTACTAACATTGTTGTAATTTTGCTAAATTGTTGCTGCTACATATTCATGTTATTTTGTTATTAATTGAATTGTTAACCTATTTGCTATAGGCAGAACAGAGACGAATTTTGTAACAATTGTTTGAAATTGACACACATTATCCCTCGAGAACAAAACAAAATCCTCTCAACTGGAAAACGAAAACAAACAATGTTGCGGAGGAAATGTTTTCATTTTCCAGTTGAGAGTGTTACGTTTTGTTCTCGATGGATAATCGCTTTGAAACCAGTGTGTCAATTTCACCATTGTTAAAAAATTCGCCTCTGTTTATATATAAGCAGTTTTTTTTATTAATTGTCAATTTGATTTCAGTTAATCTTGAATTCATTGGATGCATTATATTCTTTGTCTGATTTGGGAGAAGCGACTGCGGCTTCCATTGTGATGGTTTACAGAAGCATTGGTAAGACATCTTTATTATGTATGCTTCGTGTCCCAAGAAATGTTCTCAGGACTCAGGACAAGATTTCTACTGCTTCAATCTGCTGAAAATACTGCATTCTCGCTTTGAGAAAGCCATTAACGGTTGCTTTACTTCCGTATAGTTCAAAGATTACTTTGTAGACTTTGGCAAACAAGATATCAAATTTTAAGTTGAATATTATGACACAAGGAGGCCTTGGGAACTCATGTTAAAGTGATAACGTCATTTGATTATAGAAAATATTAAATATATACATGCATGCATATATATATTTTTGGAGGCAAATATTTCTTTTAATTGTAAATTTGATCACATGGACTGGAAGGATTCTTTAATCAAACCAAATGAAAATATATTTTATAACTGAAAGTTAGAGGAGGTCAGCGGTACCACCTTTTGTTCATAAATTATATATTAATATATATGCATCATGTCATGTTTAAGAAAAACCAGAAATTTTTCTTAAATAATTAGTTTTGTCAACTGCAGTAATGTTTTGAGCCACATTTTAATTTAATGTGCATATTTTTTTGTTTAAAGCCGTCAAGATTATATTTAAGTAAATCCTGGAAGTATATAAATAAGTAAATAAAAAAATATTTGTTAATCTGCAGATATTTTGGTTTGTTTGGTAACTGTACATGCAGAGTCGTATGGAAACAGAGCAATTTCTGGCTTTCGCATTGTTGAAAATAAGAACTCTGTGCATTCACAGAAACATGCGGCTTTGGGGCAGCAAAATCAGCAGAGAAATCTACCCATACAACAACAACCACAACGAGGATACACACAATTGCATTCTGCTACGCAACAGAATCAACTTCAGCAGGGTGAGTTTGTCAAGTTTTTTTTAATTTTTTTTAATCAAACATTTCATCTTGTGTTTCTGTGGTAGACTTTCTTTTCTTTCCAAAACAAGAACATCATCTAGTGGGTTGTTAAAATATTTCAACAAATTAGGCCAGAGTACAATTTTCACCAAATTTTGCCAATTCAATGATTATGTTTCTGCTTCTCGTTGCATATGTTTATTTACATAAGAAGTAAAGTATATATTTGCTAAATTGCTTGGAAAATATTGAGGGAAAGATTTTAGGGGCAGAAACCTCCAAGAAATTGAAAGATAACGCAAAGTGTGTTGCCTGAATAATTTGATTTAAGCCAATGTTTGAATTTGGATAGTAACACTTTATGAGAGCACATTATCTTGTATTTCCCCCCAAGATTATTATCGTGTAATTTTCGACAAGCATCTACCAGGGTAGCTAATGTCAAAGGATATGGTTACTAACATAAAGACACAGTTTCAAGTAAATTACCCGAACAGTTTCAAGTAAATTATCAATTTATAACTTTGCTAATTTAGCTTAATATTTGATTATATGTACCTATTTTTATGCAGTTAGAGGTTCCCCAAAAGCTCCCATCGCACCAAATTTTCCTGTTGTCAGATCTGACGTAACGAAGCCAGATGAAAATGAAGAAATAGAGCCGGGAATCTTTGCTGCAAGATGGTGAGAATGCTATTTACATTTTCTTGCTTTTGTTATTGCAGACCATGGCGTTTTTTCATTGTTGTATAAATTCTTGATATTTCTTTGGAGATTTTATAAAATAATGCTGTATATAATTTGATCTATTGCTTGAAGCTTCAGTGTGGATATTTTATACTCAGTTCAAATCCCGTTATTTCGAATTCTTGAGGGGAATAACGATTTGTTCGAGATGGCGAATTTTCGAGATAACCCAACCTAAATCGACACGAAAAGCTCTCAAGAGATATACAGAACAGTTCGACTTAAAGAGACTCAAAGAGGTAGAATTGTGTACAATTCATGTCTGAAAGCATGATTAAATTAAATATATTATAAATATTTTTATAGGATCAGCGCATTCTATGAACTTGCTCCAGGGAGTGAAATGCAACGCACAGAAATGTTTGCTGATTATCTTAAGTCTTGTAAAGAACTTGGGGAGAAAATTGCATTAAACATGCAAAATTTTTACAAAATACTCGGGTAAGTATCTTTTTATGTTTATCTTTTATATCTTAGTTTTTATATTTTCATTTACATTTTTAGTTTTGATTATTTATTACGGAATTAGTTATTATTTATAATTGATTTTGATATGATTTGTTCTTTTTGATTCATAAATATAATAATCTGACATTTCGTAGACTCTCCTTTAAATCTTGCCAACTCATAGATTCACTGTCTATTGTACCATGGCTGTTTTGTCTTAATTTATAGCTGATCAGATTCAAGGTTATATTTTGTAAACGATTTGAACTCTCATAAATATTCAGGTGACAACAATCAATAATCACTTTAATTGATTGAACAATCATGCTAATCAGTCATCTCATTACAGGCTTGTGATTCCTGTTCAGTATTGGAGACCTTCAAGCGAAAATGGTGGTGACCCAGTAATCACTGGAATCAAAAGAAGAGCTAACCCATTGGTGATTAAGAGTAAAATTTCCAAAACAGGCAATATGGTGCCTAATGTTGCATCACCACATGCAGATCAGTCAATGCCAATCAGGCCAATTCCTGTGCAGAGAATACCTACTAACACAATGCAACAAGTACCGGCAATTGGGGCATCGGCATTTATTTCTCCTCAAATTGCCATCCAGCCATCGCAACAGGCTCTTGCCGCCCAGCCTGGTATGTTTCAAATGCAAGGCCAAAAAATTCAAATGCCAGTTATTGCAATTTCTTCGCAAAGCAATCAGATTACTTCCCCAACTGCGCAAATGCAAACTATTAAAGGAATGCCTTTACAGCTTCTAGAGCAACACGTAAATGCCCAAGGGAAAAATAATGAAGAAGGAAAAAGTAAGAGCCCAGCAGATTTAACTCCTCAGAAAATATCTATACTTGACGATCAAGCTAAACATACTGTGTCGTCTTTGCAAACTGTTTCGAAGCAACAGCAAGTTCCTAATCAGACGTTGGCTCAACAACTGTTTCTTAGAAAAACACAAGGGATGACTCCATTAGGGGTAGGGGGAGTTGTGCAAACCATCCCTCAAGTTGTACCTGGAAACACCCAACAGCCTTTGCAAGGGTTTGTTTTGACTGCTAGTGGTCAGGGAGTAGCAATTGATATGAGCAAAGCACCTGGAAATAGCATCGAAGCCTTGAGTAATCAATCTCGAAGTGCTCTTGGCCAGGATCTAAAGTTGAAACCTCAACAGAAAATGAGTTCAAAGGAAAGAAATGAGCGAAAGAAGGCAATGAAAGCAGCTCGTGATATGATCAATGCTGATATAAGAGCATCTAATTTAGATCCTTTGACACAATGTCAAAATCTTACAGATCGGATTCAGAAGGAAATGCAGCAACACTTTTTCCAATTCCATGTGCACCAGCAAAGCATCCAGGCAATACAAGCTCAACTGCAACAAGTTGTCATTCAAAATCAACAATCAAAATTGCCACAAAATATTATGGAAGATATTCACAACAGAGTTCGCAGTCATCACACTCAAATGCAAGCACATTATCAGAAATTACAGCAACTTCAGATTTTATTGCAACAGGTGAAAATTCGCTTAGCTCAGGAGCAAAAACTAAAAGGTGATGCACATCAAGAAACATCCAATGAAATTGTGAGTTCATCGACTTCTACAATGCCAAATACTCAAATGCCACAGATAAATCAAACAACACACGGGGTATCTAATGACGTAATACTACCTTCAGCTGGATTGCCTGTGGTACAACCTTTGGTATCCGTTGCCAAGGCTCCTTTGACTGCTCCAACTGTTTATGGTATTTCTTCAATGCAGCCACTGGCAGCTGCTACCCCCACTCAACTCTTTACCAATTCTTGTATTCAACAAGGAAAGCCTATTGCATTTTTTGCAACCACAAATGTACCGCAGCAATTTTCAACCACCAACACCAAAACTGCAGTAACCATTGACAAAATTACGAACAGTAATACTTCGACAATAGTCATGCCAAACATTCCGATGAATCTTCAAACTAAACCTGGTCAAGCTATTCCGACGGTTTTGCCTGCTCATGTGGGGTTTATAACAGCGCAAGGTCAAGTGCGTGGTCCTACACCTGCTATTCAAACCCAAGGAAGCATATCAGGAGTAAGTGTTCGCCTTACATCGCCTCTCTCAACTTCAACAACGCAACAAGCAAGCAGTCAGTCCACTTCTGTTGCTAAGAATGCAACTGCCACACACAATACACCAATTCTTCCAAGACCTCAGATGTCTGTACTGAACCCACAAAGCATTTCGAATTCAGCAATTGCTGCAGGACAAACGGTATTGCTAACAATGCCAATGATGACAATACCACAACAAGGACTTTCTACTGGGCCAGGCAAGCCAGGGCCTACGATTCTTCCAAAAACGACCACACAAACTGTTATCAACGTCAGCAACAGCCCTCTGACAACGGCCAGAGTAGCAAATACTAATTTGTCGTTATCTATTTCATCTGTCAGTACTGCAACCCAACCTACTGTTGTATCAAACCATTTGTTAGGAAAAATAAGATGTAGCTCTCCACAGGGAATAGAATTATCCAAGGAGGAGATTTCAAAGCAACCAATACCTCTTGATTTATCAACTCAACATTCACGAAAGGATATGAATTCACATGGAACAATACTTGATCCATCAAAGAATGCAACTATTTCTTCTAACTTACAATCAATGACCAATTCAGTTCTCTTACCGTCTCTTGAGACCCAACAGGTCACCAAGAATGGCCCAATTACAAAGAATGGTCCGAAGAATGGCTTATCTTCTAATCAAGTTCTACACACTCAAGCTAACAGTACTGTAAATTCGATTCCAGTTTTAATGAATGGAAATTTAGAAAAAGATAATGCGAAATTTTCCATACAGCCAGTTGTTACCTCAGGAATCAATTCAATGATATCACAAAGCGGAAAGGCTGTTTTGAACGACAATTTAGCAGGCGCTGGTTTACTAAGTAATTTGAAATTATCTGACCCTTTAATAAACGGTATAAATAAGGAAATGTCTCCTCTTCATATTACTAATGCAGGAATGACAATAAATGGACATGATAAAAATGCATTGGAGCCTCATGTAAATAGTGTTACTACTCCGTCAGAAAATTCCAAGAGAAAACGAAGTTATGATGAAGCAGCAGCAAGTAATATTGACATAAACAAATCCAAAATGGTGAAATCTGATTTTGAGAAAAATGGAGAACTTGACAACGAATGTAATGGAAAAGTGGCTATTAAATACAATGAAATTATGAAAAACAATATTGATGTCAAAATTAATGGAGTTTGCATTGATAAAAAAGAACACAACACTGACGAAGAGAAAATGGAAATTAATGAAAATGAAAATCATGAAAATGAAAATCATGAAAATGAAAATCATGAACATTTGAGGATTAATAAAACTGATACTGGGGCTGCGGGTCATGCTAGCAAAGTACAAAGTTCAAATATTAGTAACACAGTTCAATTAAATGCTGTTAATTTTACAACGAACACGAGTACACCATCAAATTGCACACTAGTACATCAGCAATCCATGAGTATACCAGAAAATTCAATGGTAAAGACAATATCGTTAAGTTCTACGGCCTCCATGATACCACAAATCTCCAATGCCGAATGTCATGAATCATCTTCAAAGGACGAAAGGCCATCTTTGCGTGACGTAAAAAGCGATAAAAAAGAAAAGGAGAAACATCATAAAAAGAAATTCAGTTGTCATTGGGCAGGTTGTAAAGGGTAAGTACTCTGTTTACTTTTATGTAGATTTACTTACCTATTAATAAAGAAATATTCTTTAAGGATCCTTCGGGCACCAAATAAAATCAAAATAATAGTCGCAAATCACACTTTTACGTTTATGAAATTTACGTTTCCACAGATAAACCTGTCTTGAAACTTTTAATTGATTTTGTGCCTTAGTTAGACTAGACTTGCTTTTAAGTCTATTTCGTGAAAGAAAAAATATACGCTGCGAAGGAAAGATACGCTGCGAAGGAGAAAAGTTCTGCTCCGCAGCGTATCTTTCCTCCTCAGAGACTCTTATTTTCATTAACGAAACAAACTGTGAGCAAATATATAGTTAGACTAAATGCAACTTTTAATACCATACCAAGGCCAATTTCATGGTTGCAAAGCATCACTTGTAGCAAAGGGTTTTTAAATGTCTCAACTTTTGATTACTCGAAAATATACTTGCGAGAAAAGCAGTATCTGCTTGCATTCCATGCTTTTTGTTGGAATTCTCCTCAAGAAATGTTTTTGGGAAAACAAAAGTATTTTTCTTTTGGAAAACATCAAACGCTGAGAACTTTGCTTCGAAAAATTTCTTCTTTTCTCAATATACAGCAGCTTATCCTTAAGTATTTGTATTTTGTTCGATTTTCAAACCGGTGTTGTTTCAATGTTTATGTAGTTATTTTAATAATATTTTTCTTTTCATTAAAAAAAATGCGATTAAAATTATGAATATTTTACCGAAAATTTCCATTACTACTTGTCATATAGGAATAAATAACGAAGTTACCAATTACGAATCTCGTGATAGACTCACTCTTCAGGAGATGTTGATGTTAATGAAGAGTGAGATTAACATCAACATCTCCTGAAGAGTGAGTCTATCACGAAACAGGCTTGTAGAGATGAATATAGTTGTTTGATTTT
>JAYJMH010016185.1:0-21268 GCA_036873815.1 Phacellophora camtschatica
TATTTCACAGGTCAAGTAAATAATTTTTTAATTTAGATCAAAAAGTAGCTTTTGCGCAGTTAAATAGAATTCATAGCAAATTTGCAAATGAGGCTTCTTTTGAATAAATTTTTCGAAGGGGAATTTCTATTTGATGCTGGTATATCATTCCAAAGTTTGGCTCCAAGATATTGAATGGATTTTAAACCATATTGGAGAGTGTTCTAAATAGCTTAGATTCATCGGTTGACTTTGTTCAATAAGAAAGCTTTCATTTTTGTTTTGAAAGTAGCTTTGAACTTTACGTTGCTATGGGGTATCTCTCATGGTGGGTTCCCACGTTTGAATTCGGTAGCTTTGTTTATTTATGCACAGTTTAAATGGCTGGAAATTTTTATTTGGTGCTTGCGACCAAACAGATTTTACCTACAAATTTCCTGCAAGATGTTGACAATTTAACATAATAAACGACGTAACTTCCGGATAAAATGCTGCAAACTTTACAGCAAGATTACTTTTTGAAAAAAATTCCTGCCACCATTGGCCACACGGTCGGGTGCTTTTTCATCCCATGGTAGTTGAAAATAATAGAACACAGAAAACAGGTAAAATACCCTTGCTCTAGAGACCTTTTGTTGAGGCAAGATGCCATAGAGAGCTAAGATTGTGCAGTTATCTACCCAGCGAGCAAGAGTCATAACTCAACGGTTTCTCCTCCGATTTTGTCAAGAAAAGTTTCAATGTTTAAGTTGAGGCCTGCTTTATCAAATAAAATCAAAAAAAGAAATATTAAAGTCAAGGCTCCTCCACAACGATTCTGCAAACCCGTAGCCTTTTTTGGGACACCCGGTAGATTTATTTATTTGAACAACATCATGCACAAATTTGGACTTTATATGCATCTTATGAACAACATTTTATTTAAACATTATATAGGTATTCAAAAAGAAGTGCTCCCATACATTTAATATAGACACTCAACAAGTAGCGTTTTGCTTTCCATCATAACCCAAATTTATTATTCGTCTCACCTAGCTGTTGTTGTTTAACTTTTATAACTAGTCTAATATGGTTTTGTTTGCTTTCCAGGAAAATCCACAATAGCTGCTCTTCTTGAGAAGTTTTACGATATTGATTCTGGATCTATTACGATTGATGGACATAATATAATGGATTTAGACCTTGCTTGGTTAAGAGGAGAACTCATTGGATTTATTAACCAAGTAAGAAATTGTTTAGATGGAGCCAGCCCCAACCGTTTTTTAGTTGGCTTAGTCGGCTATTTTGCTGGTCATTTTGTTACTGTTTTTGCATCCCAGTCAGCTAGATTTCTCCCTGAAGAACATTTTTAAACCCCCCTCCCCCTCCTCCGAGGCGAGCTCCGCCCTTGTGAATTTAGTGAGGTGTTTTTTAACTCTTCTTTACATGGATGTTAATAATTTCCCTCAAAGTTCGACTAAATCTGTCGCTCCATATAAGGTTTAACGTCGCTCTTCTCATTTACTTTATTCAGCAATTAGTTCGGCACCCAAGAAACGCTAACGTTTCGCTAACCCGGGCCTTCTGTGACTGCATAAAGAATTTATAGGATTTGTGATTCCTCTCGATTTTTGGGTATTTTTGTATGATTTTGTTAACCATGTAAGAACAAATTTGATAAAAACAATTTCCCTCAAAATGCTGTAAATCAATTATTTTCTTAAATATAAGCTAATTTTTGAAAACAGACATAAACTTCTTAATTTGTAGGAACCTGTACTGTTTGCTGGAACTGTCAAAGACAATATTCGATTTGGAAAACCAGATGCAACTGATGATGAGGTAACATTACGTCTTTTTCAGCTTCATGTTGAGTAGATTATTCTTGGGGCAGCAAATTGTTAGACGTTCATATTTAAGTTAAAATATGTATGTATAAAATACAAGTTAAAGCAACGTTATAAGATACTTGTACACATTGGAGAATAGCTACGCTTCTGCTTGTGCTTACTCGCCCTTACCTACACGAAGATCAATCCAAGTATTATTTTCTTTTATGGTTTTTTTATCCACATGTATACTCATGCAATAGTGAGTTTAGTTTGATATTATGACACTGATTCATATGAACTTAAAGCACATGGGCTAAAAACTGGTTCTTTATAGGCCAACCACTTGTAGACCTATATAATCACTTGTAGCTCTGTTTTTTGCCATATCACAACGTTTTAGTCTGTATTTGGATTATTTTCATTGATGTAAGACCGAAGCTCAAGATTCGTATTTTGTGGACTACCAATTGTCTTTTTGCAATGGCGGAAAATAGTTAGTAATTCAGCAATTTGGGTCTAGTCTCTTTCCACAACATGACTTGTTATAAACAGGGCCAGTTTTCAGCCGGAAAGTCAGGAGCAGTATTTTGCGGTGAATTGATAACTTTGACACTACTAGCAAGTGTATATGAAGCAACGAAGGCAGTACTTACGTAATTTTCGAGCTTAGCGCACTGACAATATGCAGTAATTAATTGCTTCCTGAAGAAGCCATATAGCACAATGTGAACTATTAGAGATTGGGGAAATAAAGGGGTTAATTATGGAAACATGTTTTAAATTTTTTTAAAGAAACTTTGTATGGGTACTGTACTCCTTCTGTTAAGGTTTACCTATTAAGTGATCGTTTTTATTTGGGGGGGGGGGGGGAGGGGGGAGATGATAATGAAGCTACACAGAGTCCTGGAGAGTACACTATTCTATGACTAAAAGTCACGAGGAAATAAGGACATTTCTTAAAAACGATAAGAATAATTTGGAAAAAGTAAAGGATTTCAATTAACAAGACAGTCTCATCGAACTGCAATAAATGAAATACTGATCTTTAGACTTTTTCAGTCACGCAATAAACAGGATATTATCAGCTTTTATGTTATCAACAACGTTTTAAGATTCACTTATTGAAGTTGGCTTTTATTTAGAAAATTGAAAGTGCAGGAAGGAAAAACGTAAACAACTAAATGTTTTTATTATTTTTACAGATTGTCGAGGCGGCGAAGATTGCTAATGCAGATGCTTTTATCAGAGATTTTCCTCAGGTAATTTCAGTACTTTTTAATCAGAAAACAGTTAATAATGAAAAACATTGGCTGACAAAAGTAGAGTAACAGTTTCAGACAATGATTACCGATAGAAAAAATTAGTGAAAAAGTGTTGTGTGTTTAAAGTATTTATGTACTGAAAATGTATATAGTAAGTGCTTTCTAAAGAGAATACCGTGCTTATGCGTGTCTTACACAAACATTTTTGAAGATATTTTGGCTGATAAAACGAGCAAGATTTATAGCATGTCTATGAGGACCCTTACAACGGTTACTCGATAAGGGGCAATCCGAAAATGTGATCGTGATCTGTTAACGGAAGTTAGTCGTTAAGGCGAGGAGGTTTCTTCAAAATCTGTTAGTGTGATCACCAATGGAACGAATAGAATTCCATTAAGAAAGTTCCAACACTACTGGTTAAAATGCAGGGTTCACAAGTTTTTACAATGGGTTTTAGCGAGCTCTAGATCCTAGCGAAGTGTCTATTAAAAATACTGTTTCTGAAAATTGAAAAAACTGGTAAGATAATATATTTAAAGTTGCTGTTTTTGGTTTTCTAGGCCATCGGCAATGGCTTTTTATCGGGTCTTCTACCCTTAATAGCACCTACCCCTACCCCTAAATAATACCCCCTATGCCATAAATATTGTATTACTACACACGTCAGCTAAGGAGAGGGGGACCCTAAACAACGAATGTTTGGACGGTCCCTAAAAATAGCGGAAGAAAAAATTTAGTTAGGTTTTTAAAATTATTATGTCGTGTTAAATATGAACTTTTAAAGGATGCAACAACCTAAATATGAATGATTTCAATCTAAACTTTGGCTCACGGTAAGGTAACCGTTCGAAATTTTAATTGATATTTTTTTAATGGCGCAGGGGTATGAAACTGTTATTGGAGAAAGAGGCGTGACTGTGTCTGGTGGTCAAAAACAGAGGTTTGTATCTTTTTGTATTAACATATCAATTTTACAAAGTGTTGTGTACGGTTTATAAATTTGGTGCAGTTCGTGGCAGATATTTTTCAAATACTTCTAAATACAGTAAATTCTTGCCTTCAAGAAACCCGGCTTTCAACCTTGGGCTTTTTGTTCTCCCTCCCTACCTTAATTTATTAATCAATTAACCTTTTGTTTTCTTATTGTTTTGGTTCAGAAATTCAGGGTCCGAGTTTCTTATTTATTGAAACGTGGACTGGATCGGATCCAAACGGGATCGTTTTTTACAGCGATCCCAGAAGTGTTCGGACAGCAGATCCAAAAGTATACGGATTAAAGCGGTTCCGTGCAAACGCAAGGGCTATCCGCACACTTTTGGATCCGACCTGGATCGGATCCTCTCTCGTGTAAACCGGATCTAAGGGTCTGAGTTTCTTATAAAGTGGTTTCTTAAAAGGCAGGAATGTACTGTATGTTCACAACTTTGTTTCGAAACTGTTTGAGTCTTTAAATGACGTTTTTAAAACCTTCTACTGATAGAGGATCGAGAATTTTATCACCGTATTCTTTGGCTTGGAAGAGTTAAAGAGAATGAACGGATACAAATCTATCTCATCTAGAAATAACTTCAAATTATATTCAAATTGCACTGCAAGTGAACCAATAATCTCATGGAATCTCTATTGACAAGGTGCTTTTAAATTTGATTGGTTGCCTATTTATAAATGCGGTGGCCTCGTGCCACTTTTATATCCGTCGATTCTCTTTAATATATTAATGAAAGATTTTGTGTATAATAATTTTGAGATGGACTAGCATTTTTCTAAACACTATTTAGCTAGGTAACTTTAACTCCAGCTCATTTTGCTGTAGCGTACGTGGTCACATTGCTTTCGTAATTTTATCTCAAAAATAAAATCTTTGCATTCATTGCATTTTGTAATCACGTGCTTCTTTGGGAGTATGCTGCTTTGTATTTTGTGATCACGTGTTTCCTTGGGAGTATGCCATTTTGTATTCTTTGATCACGTGCTTCCTTGGGAGTATGCTACTTTTTGCTGAGGTTCCAGCCACAACATCCGTATCCAGTCTTGTTGCGGATCATAAGTGAAGTGCCTACAATATCATATAACTTAGCTAAGAAGGAGTGAGTTGAGTAGCATGCGGGTGGTCTACTTTTCTTAATTGTTGTCTCGAGTAGATATATCTGAATAAACATTCAAATTCGTGCTGCAGCAATTAATGATCTTAAATGTCCAACTTAAATTTAAGATGTCGTTTATTAGATTTAGACATCGGGAAGCAAAAGCAAAGCAAACATTTTTGAAAACAACTCAATCAAACACTTTTAAAATTCCAGGAAATACACTACGCGCCGTTTTTTCCTGTTTTGTTCCTCAAAATATATGCCTATCACATTGATGAAATATCACAAATTTCAGATATATTTAATAAATAGACGTTTCAGTCTGTGCCTCTCTTTGTGTTGTTCTTCGAAACTGAAGAAAGGCACAACCTGTGGCGTCCGTTTTTACTTTTTTATGGCAGATGGCAAATTTATTATTGAATTTACGGATATTTATTTATCATTAAAATAATCCTGCCTTTTATTATGGACATAATATAAATGAATTTTACACATCTCTATCATTGAAAACAAGATCAAACGAAAAGCCTCAACGAAGAACAACACTGAAGAGAAGCACAGCCTGAAACATCTGCTTTTAATTTTTTATGGCATGTAGCAAATTTATTATTCAATTTACGCACATTTATTTATCATTAGAATAATCCTGCCTTTTATTATAAACATAAAATAAATGAATTTTACACATCTCAATCATTGAAAACAAGATCAAACGAAAAACCTCAACAAAGAACACCGAAGAGAAGCACAGCCTGAAACGTCTGTTTTTACTTTTTTATGGCATGTAGCAAATTTATTATTCCATTTCCGGATACTTATTTATCAAATATATCTGGAGTTTGTGATATTTCATCAATGTGATAGGCATATATTTTGAGGAACAAAACAGGAAAAAACAGCGCGGAGTGTATTTCCTGGAATTTTTAAAAGTGTATGATTGAGTTGTTTTCTAAAATGTTTGCTTTGCTTTTGCTTCCCGATGTCTAAATCAAATAAACGACATCTTAAATTTAAGTTGGACATTTAAGAGTGCATCCGGGTAGGCTCAAGAAGAGTGTTCTGATTTTCAAACAGGAACAAAAAATGCTCCGAAGTGTATCTTATTAATTATGGGCGTGTAACAAGAGGCAGTTCCGTAGCACATTCTCGGTGGATCGCAAAGTGTGATCCGATACCACACCGTATAAACCGGACCCAAATGAACTCTGGCTTCAGGCACAGTTCTGTGGTTGAAATGAAAAGATATTTGTTTCGATTGCTTCTTAATGTTTAAGTTACACAAACGAGTGTATACTTTCTTTACAAATTTTGTTTAGAAATACGTTTAGGACAGTCGTGTTTGTTGATTTTGACATTTGAATCAATATGCTATGCTTATTTACTTTGAACAGCAATTTATCAAAGTATTTTGTTGATTCGAACATTTGTTCACCCCGGGAGTGAATATTGTGAAACGTTTGTGTATGTTATATATTTTCCTAATCGTTTTTGGCGTTTTTGTTTTGATGTAAATATTTTATTTTACAGGATTGCAATTGCAAGGGCTCTAATTAAAAACCCAAAGATTTTGCTGCTCGACGAGGCAACGAGGTGAGGTTTTCTACCAGGCAACAATTTAAATTACAATGTTGGTAACGAATGATTTCCTTCATGAACCTGCGTAGTTTGGGGAGCATGGAAGCGTGTTTAAGCTCTTATCAGGCTCAGAGGAGCAAATGCTAATTTTGCATTCTATTTATCTGTCCACTGGTTAACGTTTTTGAAATTATTTAGTCAATTTGTTACTCTTTTCCCCTTTGTATACACAGTAGAACATGTCATAAATTTTGTTGCTTTTTTGCTTATTTTACAATCGCCTCATTTTATAAAACCCATACATTCAACGTATTTTAAACATCGGAAAAATCCCTCAAATTAGGACACATTTAAGTTGATGTTTCAGCTGTGAAAAAATGTTTGAATCGCTTCAATTGGTCAATCCCCTGGTTTTATATATGATTTCGAAGATGGAATATCTTTTGGGTCACCCTGTAGGGTCTGATTATTTTGTTTGAAAATGCTTCTTCTATAGCAGAATGTCAGAAATTAGTTTTTTTGTAATGCAGTTTCTTACTTGACTTGCTACGTGAGATCCAAGTGTTTGTTAATTTGTTATGATTCATTTTTTGTTAGTTTCTTGCTGTATATATACTTTTCTTTCTTTTCAGTGCGCTTGATTCAGAATCAGAAAAGATTGTCCAAGATGCTCTTGATAAAGTTTCTGAAGGTAAGATCAACCCTTTCACGTGCGGATTTATTTCCAATTATTTAAATCCTATGTATGTTTTATTTGGCAAGGGGTACCATATACCAACCAACTTAATTTCAAAAGATAAACTTTCGTTAAAATATTTGAAATTGATTAAAAATTTTGCTCACATTACATCCTGAAAATATGAAGTTTGTTCATCAATGAGCCATATGGCTCTCCCGGGTAAAAGGTTTAAGACGAACTGCTCAATTCTTTTAAATGTAAATCATTGAGCTTTTAATGCTCTGTTTCTGAAAAGGTAACTTGTCGCAGCAATCAAATGACGAGAAATCTAGAGCTGATTTTTTAGAGAGAACAATAGATAGAACAATAGCCTATTGTTTACGAAACAATACCCTGGATGAAAAATTTGGTTTCTTATTTGCCGGTTTTTACTGTCGTGAGATCGGTTTCCATAGTAACTGTCTATAATGTTCAATTATATCTTTTTAATTTTGTAAAACTTCATCCCATTACTTACAAGTTTTTTACTGTATGCGATTTTTACTTTATGCGTAAAAATTATCAAGTTTTTTAATGTATGCGGATTTTTACTGTATGCGATCCGTAAAACTGTTTTTCTAATCAAGTTTAGATGTTTTAATTTGTGTTAAAAATAGCTTTACTTCGATTGAAAAACATGAGTCAAAAAAATGTGGGTAGCTCCAGCTTGCTTGTTTCATTTATTGTCTGGAAGCTGACAATATTTTTACAAATCTGTTCTTATGTCAATAAATTTTAAGTATCGATTTGTTTTATGTACAAAAGCTCAAACGTACATCTGGTTTTATCAACCAGTCATATTGATCTCTTATTGCTATTAATTTGCAATATATTTAGTTTTTTGTGAACATGTTTCCTGTTGGCATTTTTTGCCAATGAGACTTCTTTCGATAATTTTTTTTAATTTCCAGAAATTTTAATTTCTTCTGGAGCTATTTAGGAAATCACTCTTTTGGAAATGTTTTCGTCCATAGTCACTGATGTTTCCGTTGATATTATTCCTTATTGGTGCAAAAAATGGAACATTTCTATATTTGGCAATTTGATTTCGTAAAAAAGGATCCATTGTTGCTGTTTGTCATGCAACAGGCTTGAAAATTGTTCACCAGTTTTGGAATGTTTAGGTTTTATTTTTGTTAGATGTTCTAGCTTGTATATGCAACCTTACATTTCAACATTTGCTGTACTTCACTCACAAATTTACCCACAAAATCCCCTTCTGGTTTGGCTTCATTTTGTTTGGCTTTGGTTGACTTAGTTGGGCTTGTTTTGGCTTTGTTGGGCTTTGTTTGGTCAGGTTTGGCTTGGTTTGGTAGTTTAATTTCTAACAAGACTTTTCTGTCTAAAATCAAGAATCGTGAGGCAAAGTAGGAAATAAAGTAAAAACGCATTGCATGTCAAATGTTGGAATCATTGAAGAGTCGAAAATGTTTCAGCTTAAGCCGAGGTTCTCACATGAAAGAGTGTATATTTTTAAAATCGTTGTATGTGTTTTCTCTTTTAGGAAGAACGGTTATTGTGATTGCACACAGGCTGAGTACCATAATGAATGCAGGTACCGTGGCATAAATATTTAATTTTTTTATTTTTGTTTTGATTTCATCTGTATTTGTTTTCAAGCTCATAATTCTCGCAAACTAGATGGGTCCATTTACGTATTTTAATCCTTTCACATTCGAATTTATTTCCAATTAACAGGAAAATCCAATCAGCGTTTTTTATGCAGACCACATACAAACCAACAAGGGATGAATCTTTCAGAGAATTACCATTACAAGTATAATGGAGAGAGGCAAAGAATTCTTAAATGAAAAATTTGACCTACACATTTTAAAAACATACTTTTGTGTACCCAGGGTGGCGTAAAATTTACCGACTGGAATGTGTCTAGGGGACCATGATCCCGCGAACCAATTTAATTAAAAATATAAACTTACTTTTAAATATATGAAATTATTATAAAATTTAGTCCGCATTTAAGTCTTAAAAATATCACATTTACGTGGTTTATTGTGGGGTACGTCTTAAAAATTACCCTACCCGAGTTAATCTCTTTCGTTTTGAGGAAAAACGGAGGAAAAACACTGTGGTAGAGAAAATCAGAAAACTCTGGAAATCCTAAATCTCTTATTTCTTTTTGTCGCATTTTCTTCTGTTCTAAACGAAATATTTTTCTCCCAAAATAGACTTCATC
The DNA here is from genome assembly GCA_036873815.1 of Phacellophora camtschatica. NCBI lineage: Eukaryota > Metazoa > Cnidaria > Scyphozoa > Semaeostomeae > Ulmaridae > Phacellophora > Phacellophora camtschatica. Next base: position 9,627 of record JAYJMH010016185.1, read on the forward strand.
TTTCTGTACTGCGTTTTTCCTCTTTTTGCCAACGTTTTGCCTCAGTTCCGCAGCGTTTTCCTATTCCCGCAGCGTTTTTCCTCCGTTTGAAACGTAATAGATTTGCAGTTTGAAAGAAAGAGGTTCGGTGCAAGACCAGCGTACAAATTTGAGTCGAGCTGCAGGAAGCGAAAGTAATCAATATCAAGATTACGTTATAAATAATATTAGTCCAGTGTAACGCTTTTTACATAATTATTCGCAATATTTCAGAACCATTGGTTCACGCAAAAAAAAATTTTTATGAGCTTCAACTGGTTACATAAAAACACGTCATAAAGAAACGTCATATTTCAACATGTAAATATTCTTTGTAACAGATCCTTTTTTGCGTATTTGCTTTTTAAACTCATCAGTGTATTCGATATTCTATTTTTTTCAGACAGGGGCGTTCACATTGCTATTCCGTTACATTACACAAATGAAATTCTGAGTAACGTTCTTTAACGAGCACCCACTCTCTATTTGCACTCTTTTCTCAAAAAACGCAATATTCCTACCAACGCTTGTCGTTTTGTTCTCTCTTGTTAGTCAGATTATGTTTATGCTTCTATGGTCGACCAACATTTTGTTTTAGACTTTTCCTTTGCCGTTTTAGCCACATGGCTAAAATACTAATCAACGAAAAAGAAATCAACATAAAATACAAATCAACGAAAACGTCATATTTTCAGGAGTAAAAGGAAGTAATGTTTTTTGATTTACTTCAACGTTTTTAATCTTAGTTTCTCCATTGAAGCCCGGGGGGGGGTGATATACCTGCATATTTGGGGCCTGCCACCAGCACAGTTAAACCCACATTCTGTCTTGGAGTAATATCCGAAAAAAGTATAAACCCTGACCAATGGCACGTCTCCTTACCCAAAATAGTGTGAACGCGCCGGATTATAGGCAGTTTGTTTCTTGTGTTACACCCTCTGCAAAAGAAATAAACCCAGGTTTGAGAAAGTTAACACATTTGTTATCTTTCAACTCAATCATTTACATAACGGAATTGCGTATAGACAAATCATTTGACGAAGCTCATATATGTACTGTCTTTTGCTGTAAAACTGCTTTCTTTCAGCATAATAAGACATGTTGTTTATAGTAATGTAGTTTCATTGTGCATGTAATGGAACATTTGTGATGTCCGGGGTGGTTGTAAATTTAATCGTGGGTAGTGGTACGGCCTCTTATTATTCGTATTTCAGTTTTTTTTATTGCTGTGAAAAAAATCGCTTGATAGTTATGCATATTTGAAAGTATTTGTTCTCAATATTGAGAACATTTTCTTTCAAGCCTAAAAATCCCCCGTTTGAATACGATTATTTACGTACAAGATTGATATTCAAATTTTCCTCATTCACGTTTCTGTTGTTGATCCTCCTTCTTTTTGCCTTTATTTCTGTTCTGCCAAATAATAATTCAGGCATTGTATTCCAATTGTGTTTACTAGCCTCGTGGCCTCGAGTTGGCCTCCTGGTGTTGTTATCAGGATAAACAACAGCAACTTGAGTGAGGCAAATTTTAATGCCAATCAAGTACACAAGCAATCGTCTTCGTACGGGGTTTTTAAGCCACAAAATTGTCTTCGTACAGCCCTTGTAACTGTTTTGTATATCCAATGAGAACTTTCAGCAATGATTTAGCTTTGGGGATCTCGAAAACTTTGCCGTCTTGAACCGCATTTTCGTAAGTAGAGTTCTGTGTTTAAACATTGTAAGTTTGTTAGAATGGTATCAACGTATGATGTATTTATTGTACTTTTTCAGCAATTTCTTTAATCTACATCAAAAGTTATATTTTTTCCAGATGTTATTGCAGTTGTTTCAAGTGGAGAGATTCGCGAAGTGAGTAAAACAGCTGTTTTTTTACTTCAAATATAGTTTTTGTTTTAGTGCGTAGTCTATTCTCATCTTCAATAATGTCATTTTCATGGCCAAAGCTTTTACAAATTTCACATCACTATTATTTTGATGACAATGTTGGGAGAAATGCAATCATTTTGGTTTTTTGGTCCTTTTTGTTTCTGTTTCCACAATTTATTTTTTCAATCAAAAACGCAATATGTCCATTTTCCCGTATATTTTCATAATGGCAGCCTCAGTAAGAATAGAAAAGTGGCCAGCTACGGTTCTCCTCGCTTTGGAAAAATTACCACGTCAGCAACTATTTCTATTGTTTTCCATTGTTTATCTCAGTCTCGATTGAAGGAAACTTTTTAGTCAACCAATCAAATCACTCTGTTTTGATTTCTTTAAATTTGATTGGTGCGACAAAGTATTGTCGTGAAGGACTACTTGTAATATGCTGATGTTTACCAGCCTATTTTCCTAATAGTATTTTACTATGTAATACCCTTTTTGACTTATTGTTATTCCAATAGATTGGCACACATCGAGAGTTGTTAGGAAAGAATGGAATTTACGCTGAATTGGTCAAAAGACAAACCACCGAAAATGACAAAAAATCTCAATGATCACAACTCTTGTGAGTTATTTTTACTATTTTTAGATTCGTTACATAATTTCCGAAATTCACTGAAACCTCGTTTGTTACCATCTTACCCTATCCGCTCACTCCATGACTCGTGACATTATAGGTAAATATTCTTGCATTTAAATAAGGAAAACCAAGAGGAAAATATTCTTACTTAACTGGCGAGGAAAGTTTTCAAAAAGAAAGCCATTAAATATCAAAGCAACTAAATTGAAACTGGAGGTCACTCACTCAAACATAAATAATTGCTTTCAATAAAAATTCTAGTGCCAATATGTAATGAAAAAATTAGTGAAAATAAAGAATACAAAGAAAAATAAAAATTGTTTAATTTTATATTGGTACTAAAATAATTGTAGGTGATTCTATGAACATGTAATAAGCCTAGATTTTGTTTTGTGTCAAATTGCAATTTGGAAGCCGAGTCTAGTGACCCTCACAGGGCAAGGGGTCTGTATCAAATTTTACGCTCGAAGGAACGTTGATTACTTTTCTGGACTCTGATTTTTACAACAACGGAATTTATGCAAGAAGTTATGCAAATATTTCGTCAAATTCTATGGAAGCATTGTTTTTTCTATTGTATCATGCAGGAAGAGCATCAACATGAACAGCTGCGTCATCACAACTAAAAAACTAAAATGTCTATAAAGATACGCAGGCAAATGACTTAACATAATCGATATGTATCATTTAGATATATGTGGTTATAATACGTAATACATTAAACAAATTTATCTATCAATGTCTACTTTTCTACGTTTTCTAAAATCTATGTAAAACAATTTAATCAGCAAGATCTGCTTGATATTTCGTAAAACAGTGTTTTTTGCGTACGTCCAGTCAACAAAATTATATGTAAAGCAATTTTATGCGCTATTCATTCGTACTACATGCTCAGACTCCAGCTTGTGTGTCTAACCACTTGCTATTGGTCGGTGTTATAGATCATGGTTGACACACACCATCTCTAGGTATATGACAAATATTACTCGTTCTCAAAATATACGTTTCAAAACAACGTTTTCAGAACGAAATGTACAACTGCTATTTGTCATATACCTAGAGATGGTGTGTGTGTCAATATCTCGACTGTGATTGAACTATTGAAGCATGGTTAAGATTGTTTGAATGCTGGGCAATTGCATAATTTGGATCATGGATTAATTAAGGTTATAGCTTTGGATTAGGATTAATTCCTAACCTAATATTTTGGATTATTGAATGATTTTGTTATTTAATTAAAGAATATTTTTGATACTGGAATTCGGATTATTTGGAAAATCAATTTTTTCAAATCATAGATTATTGCACAATAATTTTGTTAGATCTAGGATTGCTTGTGGCCTCCGTAAACAGGCCTATATTAAACATACCTACACACAGCAGGCCTATCCTATTGCAAATACTTTAAAACAGCTATGGTTAAAATACGCGTATGCTCTTTCGTTCCTGTAAGGGCACGTGATCTACTTAAACTGTTTTAACAATTGGTAAAAATATTAAAACAAAAGGGTGAATCTAATAGTGCTTAACAATGATTCAAGTTAATTCGTAGTTATGTACCTCCTGATAAATTATACAGCCGTACCATAATGAATTAATATACACGGACAACGAAGATGCAAAAGGTCTTGATTTGAAGTCGTCGATTAAATGAAAATGGGCGAACAACACCGGGATATGTGGGCAATTTGTGAAGAAGAAAAAATTAAAATATAAACCTTTCACGCCCGGATTTATTTCTAATTACCCAGAAAACCGTATCTAAATTGTATTTTGTAGGGGATAGCACTTGAAAACCAAGTTAATTCGAGAGATAAACTTTCGTTGAAAGATCTGAAATTTATGCAAAGTTAGGTCTCTATTTACCTCCTAGAAATTATATTTTTTATGTTATTTGGCAACGGGCCATACAATCCTTCCCGGGGTGAAAGGGTTAAGATTCTAAAATTTCAAGGGGGGGGGGGCGCTCTTTCGAGGGAGCGTTTATTTTAGATTTTAAAAGGTGGTGAAAACATAACAGCCCCAATTAAACAATGTGTTTTTACAAAACAATAGGAAATTTACTCAAAATTATCTCAAATTCGTAAGTTTGAGAGTAGATGTTGATTAAAAAGGAGCGTATAAGAATTGATTTATTGATATTGCAGTTAATTGTAAAGAACAAAATTGTGTCTGTCTCATAGACCTGCCCGGGAGGGGGTCGCTCATAGATATGGAATTGTTTGTTTTCTGACGTGGGTTGCCTTTTATGTTGCCAAATGTTGTTTCCAGAGCTCTGGGAGAGGGCCACTCATATATCTTACAAAGAGTCTATCTTTTGATGAAATTGGTCTTCTGAAAAATCCAAAATTTTAGATAATTTAGCTGAGCATGGTGATATTTTTTAGTCGTAGGAAAAGTACAAACAAAATTTATACACCCACCAAAAAGAGGTATTGTGGGCCTATAGTGGATACTGCACTTGGGTAAGTTTTTTTTACAGAATGTTCTAATAGTTTTAGGGTAAAATAGAAATCAAGGATGCAATCCCTGTATACGAGATATACGAGTGACCCCCTCTCGGGCTTCAGATGTGTTTTTAAAAGAAGCAAAAAGGGGACGATCGTTGCAAATCAATAGTAATAGTCTTGAACGATGATAAGCAGGGCTCAGTTTGCAGAAGGCCAACTGATGGGCTGTTATGGTTTTAGTCTTCAGTCCCTTAATGCATTGTACCAGAAGCTACAATCCTCGCCATAAAGGCTCAGACAAACCTATCAAAGGAAATTATTACATTGTATGTGATAATGTCCCCCCTCCCCCCATCTCAATGTTGTTGAATGGTCTGTTGTGCAGTTTGACTTGCCAATGAACCTGGCCAACTGGAAAATTACAACATTGAAGCGGGAGAAGGGGTTTCACAATTGGAATTTTTGACGTTATTTATTTGTTAAACAAAATTCTCAAAAATTTGGTTACAGTCTCAAGATCTTTTGTAAACCATTTTAGATCTTGATTCTGGTATCTAAGTTTTGTTCAACTGTTCCGCAAAATTGATGTGATTTCTGCGATGAGTCAATCGCTCGCGAAAAGGATGACATTTAACTTCTATAGCATGTTTCTATACATTTAAACACTTCTCGAAATTAATTTGATGATTTAAAAAGACGAGAGTTAGATTATCCCTTACAAATTTGCTTTGTTTTTTCTTGATTTTCGATTATCGAATCTTGTTTTCCATTTCTGCAGCTTTCTCTTGAGGTGTTTGTTCGTGTGCTTGATTAGCGTGCGATCGTCGAAAAGCAGCTTCCTTCTGCGTCGATCTTCTCGTCCAAAAATGATGTAATTTTTGTCGAATTCGATTTGCGGGCAAACACATCTTGTCGGCGAAAGAATCTTTTTGAATCCAGTACTTATTTTTGTTTTTCCTGGAAATGCATTGATCGTGAAATAATTATTTTCCTTATATTGCGAGAGTATCTATTATTATAACAAACTATCCCAGGGGGAATATGGCACCCAGGCATATTCGGAGAGGGATCAGTGTAAGAATTTAACAAGCTACCAAAAAATAGCGGCTGACCTTGTTTACTATGAACCCAAAACTCATAAAATGTGATATGATTTTAAGGGGTAAGATATTCAATGTAAATTTTATAATTTTTTCATTTCAGACAGCAAATTAAGGAAAGTGCCCACTCCCCCTGGACAAACTGTAGAAAGTTAAAAATTGATTTTCATCTGTGATAAAGAGGCTTTCCTAGAGCCCCTATGAGGATAATTTGCTGTATCAAATATGATCCGAATTTAGGGACATTTAAGGATCTGCTTATGGCATTTAACAGCTTCTTTTAAATTTCCTGATGTACTGTAATGTTGTTATTTCGAAAGAGGCTTAGAAACACGCCTAGCAACACGCCTAGCAACACTTGAGCGCAAGAATTTATGCAGACATTCTAAGATAAAGCTGTATAGTTTCTGGGAACGACTACACTATTTTCTGGGAGCGTCAAGTATACAGATGTTTGCAAAATTGAGAACAAATTATGAAAAAGGCAGTCTTAGATCTCAAACTTCCAAGATTTTCTAATTCTTAATAAGAAAACTGGTGCTACAATAAGAACAAGTTATGCTTTGTTCTTCAAACCCCAACCAATTTTATAACGCCAAGCATCGGTTAAGATTGCCTTCTTCATATAAAAAGAGTGTATATATCTTTCCAATCAAAAGGTTAATAGAGACCTAAAACACAGTTAACCTGGAAGTTAGGGGTAATATTAGCTTACCTTGCTTGTATACTTTCTTGATGTAAACAATCAGCTTTGTGTCCTTTTTCGCCGTCGTTATCCTCGATTTTATTTCAGCTTCGATCACTAAAATTATTAATAGCATCATTACGTAAGTAAATGGTTTTTAGCCTGCTAAAATATAATATAAATTGCCATATTTTAGGGGTACGAATGTGCCATGTTTACATCATGCCCCCAAAGACGTCATGCGGATACGACACTATGACAATACTACAAATTAATAACTATAATTTTCTATTGAATATGACTGAGACAAGTAATGATGATGAAATGAGTAACTCTGGATGGTTTTCCACAAATAAAAGAAACTTTGTGCACCATTTCATTCACTGCAAATGTGTTTCAATTGCCTTATGATGTCTCTGTTATTGGTGGTCCCAATACGCTGGAAATAGTGGAGCCCAATATCTGAGTGGGTCTTTGATGTGTGCTAGGAAAGTTTTAATGTTATATTTTGAGTTTTCCCTTTGATATTTCAATCTTTTTGAACAGCAGCATAGGTAGGTCGTTTGGTTTTTCCAGGTGTTTTTACTTGGACGCAGTAAGAACTACTGTCCGCTTTTAACATATATTTATTTCGATGATTTACATCATTTTGGAATTTATTTCTTTATTAACCTTTATAGAACGCTAATTTTTGGAACAGATGCTTTTTGGGGCTGCTAGGAAGTTCTAAATGTGAGGATATCTGTTTAAGGCACAAGGGTAATTTCCCTTTTCCTGGAGTTTCAGAAAACATATCGTGAGCACCGGTACAGCTCGTCCAAGTATACCGGATGTATAAAATCTGATAGATAAAGTTTCATCAAATCTTTCATTCATTCTACTTAAAAAGGTACCAGGTTTCAATGTGTGTACATAGCAAGCCTCTTTTTACAGAATTATCACTGCTTTTCCATGATTGAAAACGAGCTCCTTCTTCAGGCTAGTTGTTCGCATTACACGTGTGGTTGTCCACACTTGTATGTTCACATGTAGGGGGCTGGTTGATCATTTGGACACGATTTACACTGTTAAAAAAGGCCTGGTACAAACTAAGTTGCGCGTCAGGGAAAACGAAAATCTGTTTATATCAAAGCAAATTATTATTTTTTAATTCTCACCATAAGCAGCTTTTCTGAATTGTTTGTATCTTCTTGGCTGTTGTGATTTTTTGCACTTTGGACACGTCAAGTTGCCTTCTGTAAAAATGTATGTACACGTGTTCAGAGAGTAAATTTGGCCATTACTATGATATACTCCTAACGATTACATGCCATAAAGTAGAATTGAGTTGAGATTAAATAATTTTACCCTTTGCCCTTCCCACCTTAACTTTGGCTGCTATTTCCCAATCCACTCAAAGTGGCGTCAGAAGGAGTCAGAGTACAGCTCGTGTAATAATTCTACAGTTGAAAATATACGAAAGAAACTTTGTCAAATTTTCTGTCGTCGTAGTTATAAAGGCTTAGTCTAACTAGACTCTCTATTCTTCCCCTCCTCCAAAGAGGCAGTGTTAGACTATGCAAGGCCGTATACTACGACTCATAGAAGTACAGGAAGATTTCTGGACTTAGATTTTCCGCGTCGTAATCGTAATTCGAACTTTGTGCTCCAATATTACTAGTCTATAGTCTACCCTTTTACGTTGCTTCTGTCTTTATATTTTGCTATGATCAGAATCAAATCGGTTCTTTTGCAATCTATTCATTCACGAGCTCAGACAGAAGATATTTAGAACATGAAGCTTTGTCCCGAGCTTTGTTTCAGATTTTCAAAAAGTAAACTTTAATGAAAACTTTAAGCCATATAAACGTGCAGAAAATCAACGAGTCGTTATTTCATTATTTTTGTTTAGCAATGAAGCTTTTGGAAGAAAGTTTCTTTTCAATAATAAAGTTCTTTGGGTCCGCAGCAACACTGATGATTGCCCACGCTCCTGTGCAGCGTCTTTTCAAAATTTTACTGGTCATTAATTTGCGATAAAATTCTGCCCCCTTCATCATGTTATTTCATTGATCATTTTGAGTTTCAGACGCTTCGGAGGAGCGTGGGTGATTGCACGAAAATCGCTAACTTTATCTATGCTTCATCCAAGATCCATATTTTCTTTAGAAAAGTACCCACTCCACTCTTCATTAAATTAACTGCACGGGCAGTATTTAATCAATGTTTTATATTAGTACCCAATTTTTAGACCAACGAAGAATTTCGCCTGTTGTTGCAACATTTATTGCTATTGTTTGAAGCATTGACATGGCACAAAATGTTCTAATTACAGAGAACACCGCTTTCAAGAGTTTTGATTTGCTGCTGATTTAGCAAGCATTACGTGGATACCCGTAAACCAACATTCATTGTAATTATATAAATTGTTGTGATTTAAATTTTAAATTTGTTGTTCCTATAAAATATTTTTTGATCAATTTATGAGTGTACGATGCTTACAACACTTAGAAGAAGAAAGAATACCAACCCACCTTCTATTGTATCATCTGCTTTTCCTCCTTCTGCAATAGAAAATTTGATATGGGTAAAGGTATTTTAGGAAAGAAATAATGAGAAAAAAACAACGCACAATTAGCGGCTGTTGCTATGAAATTATGCTCATTCTTCGGGGTATATATGGCCTAGCGTCACGGCAAGCGGTTTCTTTGCTGCGAAGAATGAGGCCAACATTTGGTGTGGCAAGTTCGCGCGGAAACTTATCGTTATGGCTGGTACGCGCGTTGTCGGCGGGTGTAGCGAGAAGCCGATAATTTATTATAAAATTTGATGCTGCGTAGTTTATGTAGGTAGCCTGTTTTTATTCGCTTTAACGGCAGGAACGATACTCTGCAGACAGTGAATTATTTTGAAGATGTGAAGTTATATCTTTTTTCTTACCCGCGGGACAACACCCACTCCCAGTTGTTTGAAGGAATTTCACTGTCATTTTCAGATAAAAACAATCATTAAGATCTTCCATAATTATGGGTTACAGAAACTGTAGTGTTTGTTCTCAAACTTGTGTTTTTCTGACTACTCCCTGCTTTTCCTCGTGTTTTTCCTTCTTTGTATTTTTTTTATTTTCGAATTTGCAACGGCCTTCGTTGTTTTCGTCATAAGGCGAGGCTGTCTCGTTTGAAGAGCAAACACCGCGATTCTTATATCCCGTGGTATAATCATAAATCTTGTTTTAACACACTGGGAGAGGAGCTTATGGCCTCAAACTCAAGAAGAATCTCTTGAAGAATGTATTTATCTCCACGCCATTCTTACACAACACTCATCGTTAGTCAAGTGCACTCTGATATTCATTTTAAAAATCATAACTTGATATCTGTGCAAGAATTCTCGCTTCGTTTTAATCACATTAAAAATCGCATTGATTTGTGGGGGCATAGGTTGTACCGCACGAACAATGAATTATTAAGTATGGCAATCTTTACGTCAGCAAGATATAGTACAGCCATTGCTCGCTTTACAATTTTTCAAGAAGCTGGGGGTATATCCACCATTTGTAAATGGGATCGACTTACTTTCTGTCTTGCGTATGAACATAATTCCTGTCTTTAAGAGAAAGTATTACTATGCACCCTTTCCATCACCGTTAAATTGGTAATACAAAGCGGAAAAACGATTCCTTTCCTAAGTAGATTTTGTTTGCACTTTAGCAAATCGCTTTCACGGACGACGTTATAGCAGAAAAAAGTTCTTCCAGTTCTACAACGACATTTTGGGTGAAATGAATTATCCATTATTGCTGCATAAAACTGCAATTGCAATTGTACATTCTCAATACTCTTTGGAATTTTTGGAGATTGTCTACCACAGGAAACCTAATTGGGCATATGGAATTGGAAGAACCTGCAAGGTCCTCCTCTTTTTAACAAATGTTTCGTCATGGAAATACTTGGCAAGTCACAAATCACTGCTTCATTGTTTTTAATTTCTTAACAGCGGTTATTTATAGCGAACTAAATTTTAGCGAAATTTTTGGTATTTAGACATTTATACTGACCCCTAAGGCGTATTACAATTACACTACTGCGTGAATATCGCTGCGTTCCTCTGCCTGAACTGATATTTCACGTTCAACTACGACACATCACACCGTGGGAATTCGGACGCCAAAATAGTAGTTGCAGATAATTTCCTACCATAATAATTGAATCATTTCGTTGTCTTCTCTTTGTAATTTTCTGTGCGTGGCTGCCATTGCAAGTAAATTGCAAAAAGGCAAAACGACAGAAAGACAATTACAAAAAGAAGACAACGAATGGATAAATGAAATGAGTAATGTTGAAACCAACAAAGTTACATGGCATAAAATATAGTACTTGTTTTGATTGGAAATTCAGGTGCATGGAATTTCAAGGCACTTTTGAATGTCATTTAGGGGTACTTGGAAACTGTGAGAACATTCCTAGAATTTAAAGGAGCAAGGGAACAAGTAGGTAATTAAAGAGAGCTGGGGGACAGGGACGGCCACCAAGGTATGAGAGAACACAAAAATCACTAATTTTCAATTTAGGCGAGGTTTCTCGTCCAAAACAATGAGGGAACATTTGCAACTTCAGTGAGGGAACAGGGAAACATGGACCCCCTAAGCAACCTTCACTTTTTAGATTCATTTCAAGAAGGTCTCTTGGTGAGATAAAAAATGTAAAGCAACTTTGGATAGCGTATTTCTGGGCATGTTGTAAAAATCGGACCTTGAGACCCTAGGACCCCTGAGACCCCTAGGGCCCTTAAGCACTGAAGGTAAAGAGGACCATTAACACCAGATGCACAGAACGGAAGTGTGCTGGATCGATTGAAAAATAAAATCAGATATCTGACGAATTGTTGGCAGCTTGGCTGTGA
>JAYJMH010016196.1:0-21257 GCA_036873815.1 Phacellophora camtschatica
AACTGCCGTAACTGCGACAGCCATCTGGCAATAGCTACAAGCATAGTCAAGTCTAGTTTCCATACAACCGTAACTGCGACAGCCATCTGGCATTAGCTACAAGCATAGCAAAGCCCAGTTTCCATACAACCGTAACTGCCGTAACTGCGACAGCCATCTGGCAATAGCTACAAGCATAGTCAAGTCTAGTTTCCATACAACCGTAACTGCTACAGCCATCTGGCATTAACTGCAAGCATAGCAAAGCCCAGTTTCCATACAACCGTAACTGCCGTAACTGCGACAGCTATCTGCCATTTGCCATGCTTCCGACATCGTAATCTTCAACTACTTGCGATTTGTTTAAAACCGTTAAAGTGGTTTGAAGCCTTCTTTTATGAGGGACATGTTTCACAGACAATGGTCTCCAGAAAAATATATACCCTCTAATACCAGAAGCTGCACATCATTACCCCAATTCAGGTCTTTAATGAAAATCTGGACTTTATCTAGATTATATAAAAATTATAGCCAATCACGTTTCACGGGTAAAAATTATAGCCAATCACGTTTCACGGAAAACCCTTTACCACCTTCATAAAATATCCAAGATTAATATAAATGTCACATTTACCTCCGGAAAATATGACGTTTTACGTTATTGAACAACGGACCATATGATCCTTCCCGGAGGAGTGAAAGGGTCAAAACACATCTGTGATAGGCTTCTGCCTCTTATAGTAATTACAATATCTATTTCCTTCAGTCCATGTTATACCGATAGTTAATTTTTGCATAATAATATTGCATAATAAATATACCCGTATTATTCTACCAAATTTATTGAACTTTTGCATGCTTGTTACTGTTATTGTTATATCTTTATGTTATTTTTACAGACTTCAGTTACTGGCCCCAAAAAGATTTTCTTTCCCAAGCTTTTTTTTCCTCGGGTCGAATAGTTTGTAAAATTTTTTAATATTGTAATTTTTGCATACCATGAATAAATTTGAATTGAATGGAATTGAAAAGCGCACCTTTTGCAATCACGTGTTTATGGTGGCATTGAAATACCACGTGGATCTGTCATTGTTGTTGGAGTCTCCTGCAGATTTTTCATCAACTGCGCCATCCATCTTTTAGTTGAAGTGTCGTCTTTCAAGCATAATGCAAATGTAGTATCTTTCAGCTGATCTGGCAAACACTGTCGTAATGCTTCCCTCGCCCTTTAGAAATAATAAAAATATTATGTCTAAAATAATAATAAAGAGATAAAATGATGATGTAATATTTTATTCAAAAATATTTCAAAAAATACAAATAGTGTTTTATTTCTGTGTAAAAATGTGAATAATAGGCCCTTCCTAGCCTGCTGCGTTTAGCCCTTCCCAAATTACATTTAAAAAAATTTAGTCACAATAAAAGACTGTTAAATTCAAATTCTTTGTTGAAAAAATTATTAAATGCAAAAAACCGCATGACTATACGGTTAATAGAACTCTTTCTATCACCAATATCTTAACGAAAAAAAACATGTTGACAAAACCACCACATAAAACCTGTGCTAAATCTACCTTGCATTGTCTGATAGTCGAAGGTAGCAACGAACAACATGCTTGAGTAACCTTGGTGAAGGCTCCTTTGCAAGTGCTAAGACCATCTTACCCTAAAAAACAAAGAATGACAACAAACGTTTATTGAACGTAAAAGTTGCAACATGTAAAATAATGCGAAGGTTTAACGTGTTGGCAGGAAACTGTTTTTAACCAAATTGACCATACCACAAAAAATATGAAAAATCAGTCGTTCTCTCCTTGCGCAAGGTGCGTTCAAGATAACAAACACTGAGTAGAAATAACACACGGGCACATACCAATATCATAGCGACATGCGAAAAACGTTCATATGTTTGACAAATATAACCCAATCCAGTTTCATCGAGCAAAATCTTCTGTAGTATAAATGTTGCAACCTGAAAATATGCGTTGAAATAAACATTAAAAATTGGTACATCCTTGAAAAAGGACATAACTATCAAATGTCTAGGTGTTAGTTGTTACTAAATAGCTGTAGAACTTAGAGAAGCTCCACTTTGGTATAAAGTATCAAAATCTACACAAAGCATCAAATAATCTAAAAATAAAGACGATTTAATCACAATTTCAAAATTTTAAAAATAATGCATCTGGTACATTATCAAAAAGGAAACTCTGCTTGTTTGTCAAAAATTACTTCAAAACAAACGAACATAATCCTGGTATATAGTATAGTCCTGGTATATAACATTGGTATTTAGTGTCACATGTGCTTGTATAGTAAGTAATTTGTGTAGTAAGTAACAATCACCGAAAATATGGTATGGGATTTTTTTTGGAAAACTTGGATCTGAGGCTGAGCATGCTCTTAATTTATGCTTTTTTTTACAATTCGGGCCCCGATATTCTTATAAAATGTGTTCTTATAAAACAAAGAGCGTTAAATATATATACGTAACAAGAAGTAGAGTATCGGTGGGATTTATCAGGCGGCTCTGATTTAAAATTAGTAAGCTCTGATTGAAAAGTGTTTATGTGGTGTTTTGGTTGTTCAAAACTGAAACTGCCTGAGATATCCCGCTGCCTGATAAATCTCACCGATACCTTAATTTCAACCAATTAACAAAACAAAATTTCATGTCATCGTAATTTCATGCCATCTTAATTTAATAATAATATACAACATTTGTTTACTGTTGTTGTCCATAATAATAGTATTATAATATAATATAAATATAATTATCATAATATAATAATAGTTAATATAATATTATATATTAACAGTTATCGGCTAAAGTAGTAAGTCTAGGTTACCCTTGACTGGCTACACTGTCAATGGGTGGCTATTGAATTGAATTACTGGACGCCAACAAGCGACAGTGCAAGAAAGTAAAATAATAGCTAACTCTAAATACATAAATATTATATACAAGCAAATATAATTATAAGTATATAAATATTATACAAATATACTGACTGTTTTTGATAATTCACTTCCTGATTCCATAATTCTCAAACAAAGTGGAATGATTTCAGTTGAAAGAAGAAAAGTTATTACCTCAGGATCATCAGTCTGAAATAAATATTAGCGAACACATGACATAGGCCTATATTGTCATATTTATAGAATATATTATCAATAGATGATTCCGCAAAAGATGGTAGTGAGGAAATTAGTCCCATAATTCATTGCGCTCGATTTGTGAATCATTAGCAGTTCTATAGGCATTCGATCATCGAATGCAATGAATCTTGGGTTAATTTCCTGATTAAAAAATTATTTAAATTATTTAAATTAAATTCATGAGATAGAAAGTGATAAATTAACAACAAAAGTTGTAAAAATCCAGCCAAGTAGCCATTTCGTTTATCCGAAGTGTAATAAAAGATGTGACCACCAAATCAGTAGGAGTGACGTCAGCAAATAAGATAACGCAGGGAAACAAGGACTTGCGTAACAAATCTACTATTTCAGTACAGAGGTAAAATTATTTGAAACGCAATTCCTTGATAGCGTTTTAAACGGTCCAGAACTTCACAAAACTGGCGTAAAATGTTTAGCCAATGAAGCATAGCTCTTCTGTGCTAGTTTTTTCACTGTGTACGACTCATCAACGAACAAGGTAGACTGCCAGAAATTTAAGAAGTAAACTCAATAATTACTAAACTTACTTTCACTAAAGCACCCACAACACCAAGACTTGTAAGTCGAAGATACTCAAATGACCTTGTTTTGCTTACTGTTTGAAGAAATGGATACAAAAACAGTGGGATTTGAGCTGCAAAAACAATAAAAAGAGATACACCATTAGAGAAGAAGTAAGGGAAAGAAACTCAAGCTAAGTTATCCAGCAATGGTGGTATACAGGGTTTCTTCAGTATTAAAAAGCCCCACATGCCCGAGAAAAATACTGCATATACATTGTTGAATGTATTTAGGGGCGCAGAGGCTGGGGTAAAATAAATAGCCGTGTTGTAAAAATAATTTGTGATACCTTGAAGAAAATGTGATCTTGTCTCTGGATGAGAAGCCACACATTGCAGAAGAGCCAGTGCATTGCATACTCTATTTGACTGATGAGCCTACAATACAATTATAAAAGTCATTCAGATACTGTTGGTAACAATAGAAATGGTGGCAATGATAAAACAAGAATGAATCTGAACATTTAGTGCAATCAAAGACAAAGAAACATATGGTTGGATAACCACTGACTAGAAGAAGATTTTGGTCACAAGAGCAAGCACTTTTTTAGACATAATCAGACCTGCAACAATACACAAATTTGTTTGATTGTCCAGTCTATGAGATCAAACAGAAACATTTATTGCATGATCTAGCCACTAAACAATCATGAAATAATAAAATATACCAGGTCACCCAAAAAAACGTGGAACGTTTCCTAGTTTGTAAATCTGAGAAGAACAATCAGCTTTTTGCATTTCTACGTTTATATATAATAGATCATAAGTGAAATCAGTTTTTTAAATTTTGTTTAAATCATCCATTCTGTCCCTTTGTTATGTTTAAAAAAGTAATCTTCATAAAGCAGCCAGCAATTCCTGGAGACAATTTCCCAGGTTTTAACTTACATATTATTCTCTAAGTGAAACAACAGTAAACCTCTATTATAATAATAAAGGGATAAAAGGCAGACCAGTTTCTCTAAAGTTCTTTTTCAACAAAATCACTTCTAACTTAAAATGGCATGCCCAATTTTATTCAAATAAATTTTTTATCTAAGTTAACCTTCTATTTACCCAACATATCTCAAAATATTCAAATTAATCACTCATTAACCAAGATATAAGGAGGGAAACATCCCACGTTTTTTTGGGTGACACACAATTTTTAAGTAATCTGCAAATATTGTTGTTAGCAAAAATAGTTGTCATCAAAATGCTATTGTGTTCAGTGTTACCAGTTGCATATTCTATTAAGTCATCTACTATTTCTGTAAATCCCTGAATGAACCCCCAGGAGCTTATTTGCAAAAATCAAAAAGCTTTTTTGGTGGGGGCATAGTATTTGAGGGGAGAGCCTATTTGAGGGGGCTTATTAAATATTACCATAGTTCGTTAACTTTAAAACAAAGAAAAGCCAATATAAAAATGTTGAACCAACATTTAAAAGAATTTCAGATACTACCCGTGGAAGCTTATTATTCAAGGGCCTTGAGGGGGAGGATTATTCTTAGGTAGGGGATTTGAGGATTTATTACAGTAGATAATGGTTACATTCATCAAATGATACAAATTAATTAACATAAATTAACATAAATTAATTGGGTTCTCATAATGATACGGTATACTTACATTGAGATTTGGAGGATTTATCATTGGATAAATGTTGACAACTTCCTGAAGTAGTGCTGCAACAGTACCTGGAGAAAAAAAGTAAGCAATGAAAATGATGTGAACAAGCTTTCCAAAAACCACTATGATACATTTTAGAAAAAAGTAATTTAATAATAATTAAAATTTTATCAAAGACAAAATTGGTTTATTATCAATATTACTGTACTTACCAAAAGAGTGCCACAACATTGGTGCAAGATCAGACACAACTTCACGTTTTTTACTGGAATATAAATCATTCACATCAATATCAGAGAACAATTTCTAACTTAAATAATCCTTGATAAAATAAACTGTTATTTGAAGGAAACTAAATTAATATTTCATCCAAGTAATATCAGTTCCTCAAACCCCTCAGTCATGTGGCCATGCCACAACATAAAGAAACTTGAAGCCCCTCAGATCAGAAATCATATTTGAGAATGCAGGATGCACACCACATCTGGACACAGGACCAACAGTTTAACAGCTTCTATGAAAGGTGTGCAAAAGTGAGCTAGTTTAGTGACTTGCCCAGAAAGTTACCCTTCCAAGTTTTTGACCTCACTTGACCAAGCTTAACTTCAGTGATCTAGCAGGAACTGTGTAAATCACTCTAGCTTCATATAAATATCAATTTCAGAAATGTTTTGTAAAATGTCAGAAAAAAGATAGAATGTCCATAAAGAGTTGTCAATGTTACCTTAGTTCAACCAAAGCATGTTCTCTTGTTTTCATGCTAGACAATTCAAGAATCCAGTTGTATACTTTATCTCTATCAGCAGGTGAGAGCTGAGTTAATGGTTGTGCAACTTGAGATGTCTGTCCAAACCTCTGTTCAATAACGCAAACACAATCAAACAATTTTGTAATAGTTTTGTAATAAAATTGTTTCAACGTTGTTTGGCATTGTTTCAAATCAAACAAAATCATGTAATTGAATTATTTTCAAAAAAATTAATTTGCTCTATGTTTAAGCACTAAAAAAGGAATAATCTTTGACGGGCTACCATAAATTGTGTATACACTGAGTGATTACAATGATTAATATTGATATACATGTCAGCAGGACTAAACTGGCTAAAAATATTTGTTGGCAATCTTTTTCGATGCTTGTGCTTACGTTATAAGCAATTTTGAAAATGTTTTGATCTCAAAGAAGCTCCAAAACATAAAAAAAATGGATCAAATTTCTAAAGCTTGAGATCACATGGACAAACATGGATTCCTGTGACCTTGACCACAAATCAAATAAGACTCTTTCAGTTTTCATGCGTTTTTAGCTTTCAGTCAGTTTTCAGTTGAATGTAGGCCACTCAATTCCATTCAAAGTATGAAGAAATCAAATGTTTGACCTCAACATCATTGTTTTTGAGATTCAGTGAGATCAAAACATTTTGGAAAATTGTTTCTAATGCCCCAAGTCTCTTCTTAAATCTGAAAAATTCTTTTTTAATCCGAGAAAAGGAGCTGAGCAAACTGAGAAACTAACAAAGGAACGAGATTCGTTTCAGCTCCTTTTGAGATGCACTTGTTGAGGAAACTTTCACACATTTTGACAACGGGACTAATCATTTTCTAAAATTACAGAGCGACACAATTTACCATTTTGCGCAAGCGATCAAAAGCTCCCATGGTTCGTTTTGCGCGAAACGAAAAGGCCTGTTTTACAATATTTTTGTTTGGTAATATCGTAATTTTGTGATATTATTGTTTTTTAAATATCATAAGGTTGTTGTTTTGTAATATTGTTGTTTTATAATGCTGTTGCTTCATTATTTTTGTTTGGTAATATCATAATTGTGTGATATTGTTGCTTCTTAATATGATTTTGTTGTTTCATAATACTGTTGTTTCATAATATTGCTCTTCATTATTGTTTTTTAATATCATAATTTTATGATATTATTGTTTTTTAATACAGAAATGTTGTTGTTTCACAATATTATATTGTTGTTTCATAATTTGTTCTTCATATAATTTTTGTTTCGTAATACTGTTGTTTTATAATCAAGTTAATAAGTTCTTCATGATATTGTTGTTTTATGATATTGTCGTCTTATTGTAATATCTTGTTTTGCAATACTGCATATTACTGTTTTGTAAGGGGCCGCACACAATTCGATTTTGTCATAGTGACATTTGGGTAGGGGGGTGTTCCAGCACTTAACATTTTCAAAATTTCAAAATATAAATTTTAAGAAAGTTTTACACATGTTAAACAGGCCTAAACAAATAGGAAAAAAGAGACCATCAAATCAGAGTAGTCAATCTTTGAACTCGGGCCGTCGAAATATTGCTTGACGTTTTGGGGGGATGGGTGTTTCTGAAAACGTCATTATGACATTTTGCGTGAGGAAATCGAATTGTGTTTGACCCCTATACTAAGTATATAGTAACCAGACTGGAAAGTTTGTCATGCGCATGCACAAAATGAAATGAACAAAGGTTTACGTGACAGATCTATTGTTCACTTGCCCACCACTTCACACACTAAACTAAACTTTCCAGTCTGGTATAGTAATTTCTAAAATTCCAACATTATTTTGTAATGTAATATCAAAAAATTGCATTGTCATGTTACTTTTACCTGTTCTATGTAACTGTTCTAAAGATCTACATTTAACTGTTGTTTGCAAGAAAGATAATTCTGCAACTTCATTATAGTGTTAATTATCTAATCTACTACAATAAAATCAATTACAACAAGCCAGCCACATTTTTTTACCTGCTGTGTCAAAGGGTGCATCATATTAGAATTAATAATGGCGTCAATTTCCTTCCTGCATCGAGTTGAGTGCAACCATGTGTGTTATAATTGGCCAAAAAAGAAAGACCTAAAAACACAACCACCGGAAACCACCAGCAGTCCACCTATTTTTTGCAAACAAAAATCCGAAAAACCAATTGCCGTTCGTTTTTAAATAGTTTCCTGTGTCTTCATTTAGAAATGCTGTGACTAAGAATAAAACTTTTACTGCACTTCAGTTTTAAAAATTTAAGTTTTTTGCTCAAGATAGAACTCTTCTTCTCGAAGCTCCTACTTCTCGATTTGACTTTTTGATTGAAACAACTGAAAAGTTTAAAATCTGGACAGGTAGCATTTTGTACCGACCTCGTATTGACCAAAATTTCCATTGTTTTGAGAATCAATCCAATTCAACGCGGAAGGAAATTTAAAACAAATGACAGACGTCAGAGAATGCAGATGATATATAAAGTTGCTCATAGTTAGAACATCTGCACTGAAGATAACTCAAATTTTAAAGAGAGTGAGATGGCTGAAGAAATTTTTTTGAACACAGCCAACCTTCTACTAAAGAAATTAGAAATGGTCGGCCTTGTTGACACAACATCCAATGCTGCAATAGAACCTCAGGTGGTCCAACTTCTGTGCTTTGCGTTCTTTCTTGTTGGAATTTCTGTTGCAATCATTTTACTGTACATTCCAGCAATTTATGGAAAATTTTCAAACGTTTCAACAATATTTGGATTCGGGATTGATTCCAGAATAGCTTGGTTTACCCAAGAACTGCCAGCTTTTTCAGTGGCAACTTTTTTATACATTTTTGAATACTATAAGTCTGGAAATTACAACTTTACAAAAATAATGCTTGCTGGACTTTTTATTTTCCATTACTGGCAAAGGTAGTTTGTTTTTGTAATAATATTTTCTACTGATCAAACTAATTGTTACGAAAATATGGGTTACAATAATATAAATATATATTCAAATAAACACTTTTTTAATTTTTTTATATATATACCGATTCTGAATAACATAAAAACAAGTTCTTTTTCACCCGGTCACAAATCTAAAAATGTTGTTGGAAAATGTGTGTGTTTTTCCAATGTAAGACATCTTCTGGATATTGGTCACATGACATAAACTGGATGAAAACAAATCTGAACCGAATCAGTCTATCATCACATAATTAATATCTTGAAGAATCTTTTTCTGATTGAGTCAAAAATGCTTAACCATTTTCTGATTTATAACACAGTGCAGATGCATTCAAACATTTTTAAATTAGAGTAACTTTACTTGGGAAATTTTATTTAAATAGAAATTGTTTACTTCAAAATATACTCTGGACTCAGGAAATTTAAATATTTTACCTGAAAAATTTGGAGATTTTACCAATATTCTGGAAGTTATTGTAAGGAGAAGAAATATCAAAAAACAAATAAATTTTTAACTTTTGTGTACTCATGTGTGCATTTTTCTTTCAGTTGTTACTGTACCTTATAAATTCCTTTTGTTCAATTCTGTTTTCAGGCAATTTTAAGCACAGCATTTGTCTTTTTTCTTCTCTATATTTTATTTGATTAAAATCATTAAAAATTGTGAACAATCGAAACCACATTGTGAGAAGTGGAGTATGGGGTGGAAATCATGACAGTATCATAAGAACCGACAGCTCTGCTACAAGCAATTTTTTTCAGATGACCTCAGTAAAAATTTTCTGACATTTTGAAAAGGGTTGATCAAGTTGAGGAGAATCTATTCATTAATGCAAATTTCTATGAATTAAATTTGGAAAAAAAATTTGATGAGTAATAAGCTTAAAAATTCAGTGTTGGAATTTTTCCTGAAAAACCTGTTAACATTCTTCTGATTTTAAAAACCAAATTAACTAAACATTGCTCCTCACATCCTTGAAATCATCATAATTAAAATCAGTTTTTTGCACAATAAAAAGATAAGTAACAATAACTTCTAAATTATAACAATAATTTATCGCAGGACTTTCATCTATTCTTTCTTGATAAGAGGTGGCAAGCCTACTCCAGTATTAATATGGTTATTGGCATTCATGTTTTGCATTATCAATGGTTATTTACAAGGCAGAAGCATTCAATTGCAACAGTTTCCTGACAACTGGCTAAAGAACCCAATAGTTTTGATGGGTATGGTGGTATTCTTCATTGGCATGGCTATTAACTTACATTCTGATCACATTATTAGAAATCTGAGAGAACCAGGAGAGAAAGGCTACAAAATCCCTAAAGGTTTGTACTTAATTTATTAATTCATTTCCTTGTAAAGATGATGAAGTTGAAATGGCACAAAACACCGAGATTGAGCACAAGTTTCAGCCCCCCTCCATAATTTGATAAGATACAATTTTTAGATATCACATAAAACGTTTAATATTATTTTTAAAGCAAGTTAAGGTTCAGAGATCTTATTTTTCTAAAGAAATCAATTTGGGCTGATTTTAAAACCGAACTGAGTCTAACAAATAATATAGCTCTCGTGAGACTATATTTTGATTTTTTGTACTTTTAAAATTGTATAGATAAAAATTGAGGAAATACATAGTACTCTCTTCTTAAAGTTTGTTAATAAAAAGGGCGTTCCTGGAAGAGTAAAAGGACATTGCACATAAAACTTTCAAGGGGCAAGCACATAGACTCCCTTCCCCCTCAGGGTTGTTGTCCCCATTACCTATTGCTTTGCTTTCGTCTTCAGCGAATTAGCCCCCTCCCAATCGAAAAATGCTTCTTACGGGCCTGCGATCTATTAATGCATTTTAACATAATTCAGTAATTTAGTTAAACAATTAGAAGGTCTGTACATTAAAGGAATTTTATTTAATCTGAACATTAAACATGAGCATTATTAATGAACTTTATTCAGAACTTTATTTAGTATTTTAAGCATAATTTCCGTAGTTTAATATATATTTGATATGGATTAGTTTCGTTTTAGCAGCTAGAAGTAATATATCAAGCCAAGATGAGATGAACGAACAAATTACCTAAAGCAAACAAACTCGTAAATGTGATAAATAGTAACATTAAAAAATTTCTTAATTCTTTGAACAGTCCATAGTCAATAAAATCCTATGAACAGTCCTGCAAAAATAACTATTAAGGTATTAAGCTTCTAAACGGATCAAACACAACCATTGTCCGAACTTGAACTATCGTTTTAGTAGTTGGGGTTCTCTCTGAAAATGTGTGGCCTCGGGCTTTGTAATAACACTTTTACCCTGAAATTCAGTTAATCTCTTAAAAAATATCAAATCAACCACTCTTTTAACATTTGGCTGTGTCTCTAGCCGTGTTTATTTTATTTTAGCACCTTTTTGAAACAAAAATAAGACTTTGCGGCTGGGTTTTTGGGGGAAATTATGCACGAATTATGCACGGAAGTGGAATTTACGTACCGCGGGATGTGTTGAAATGACCCTATCTGCAAAACAATTTGGACGCCAGTTGTGTATCTTAGTCATACTACAATGAAAAGCAACACAGAATGATAATCATTCAACAAATCTTATTAAACATCGAAACATTTGAAAAACTTAATCCAACTCAGGCTAAGTCCCAAGTTTCTTATGTAAAGAAGCCCTTATACATGCAACAATATTGTTAAATTTCAAATTCAATAATCAGAATTACTCACCTCTCTAAATGATACTGAAATTGGGATTTTGACACTCCTAACCGACACCAGACACCAGACACTGAAAATAGAGAGTCCTGCATTTTCGGATCAATACGCCAAGTCTATACTGGAGCCCCCCCCCCCCCGCGGTGGGTGTTTTTACATTCAAACTATCAATCAATTAACGATGTGAATTGGTAAATTGTCGAGGAAACAGAAAAAAGTTGCAAATAGTCAAGCATTGTAGCCTGTATATAGGTAGCCTGTACAGATCTTTTCATTGATGTTCTTCATTTTTTCACAACAATTGTAATGATCTCGATTAATTGTAGGAGGCATGTTTGAGTATGTAACTGCTGCTAACTATTTTGGTGAATCAATCGAATGGTTTGGTTTCTTCATGGCTGTTCAGACCCTGGCATCGGCTGCATTTTCCTTTTTCACCCTTGCAAACTTAATCCCCAGAGCAATTGCTTATCACAGGCAAGTACAGAGAAATATTTTATTGATTTTGTATCACGCATCTTTTAAATGTATTTTTAGAAATCATGGTATATTTTTTTATTTGTGTGTTTCTAGTATCCCATGGGTAGTACAACGCAATAAAATGCACGAGTGACAGGAAACAAAAAACCAAAAAATGGAAAACACACCACAATTCCTAAAGCCTGTGATTATGCCACCAAAAATGTTGAACTTAAAATAATATATTAAAAATTTTTCTTAACCATGCATTTTTGGCAATTTTTACGCTACCCTACTTGCAATGATGTGCTAAATTCGGAGGGATTCGGAGCAACGATTCTTGTTCAGTAAACACATGACTAATGTGCACAGTTACGTTTTTGCACCATAAAATCGGTTATATTCGACAAATCTTTTCGACTAAGACATCGATCGTTAGTTTGTCACTAGTGGGTTAAGAATTTTCAAATTTTGAACGAAAAATTCCAAAGGTGTGGGACTACACCGTCGGTCTAAAATTACCAACTTCGTTGTTTAAGGAGAAAATGCGGGCAAAAACACATGATTGGGAACTCTCGCTGATTAATTCGTTTCAATAGTCCAAATCAATTTATTTTCGAAATCTCTAACAGGGATCTTTTAGTAACAGGGGTAAAATCAATTGCATTCGTTGATTTTCTATACGTTTAGTTCAGCCTAAACACACACAATCAAACAATTCCGCGAGGGACAGCGTGTAATCGAAATAACTTTTGCACTTGTGAAGGCGTTGACTTCGCTTAAACAGTTTAAACAACAAACTCTCGAGGAATAGTTTGACCAACAAGTTCAATACAACGAAAAGACCCTCGTTTTTAGAGATTTCGAATATATCTGATTCGGCATATACTTACCTGTATATTTTTTAGCATAAACTCTATTTTATAAAACAGACACGGAAACGAAGTACATTATCTTAATCAGGGAGAATCGCTCTTCCCAATAGAACGTTTTTCCCGCAATTGCTCCTTAACCAACGAAGTTGGTATGTTTAGATCGGTACGGTGTTCGAAATTTTTCGTTCGAAATTTAAAATTCTTAACTCACCAACGACAATCTAACGATTAGTATTTTATTCGAACAGATTTGATGAGCAGAACCAATTTGATGATGCAAAATCTTTTCCATGATTCCTAAAGCCACCAAAAATGTGTAGTCTACCAAAAATGTTGAACTCAATGACCACGTATTTCAGGCTACCCTTCTTTTAAGTATGTGGTACAATTATGTGTAGCTTTATGCACATTTTCGCCTTCCCAACATGAATTTCCGTCATGCATATTCAGTTCACATCCGCTAATTCGACTGCCTCTTATCTTTAACATTTGCTATTTTGGATTAATTTTTATTTCCAATTTTTATGTTTTCTTCACGGGTTTTAGGAAAAGCAAAGTTTATATTTTATCATATTTTTCTCATTCCACCTGTCTTACATTCTGTGTTTTATTTTTGTCACAGGGGTAAAAACACGGAATGTAAGACAGGTGGAATGAAAAACATGGAATAAACATAAATTTTACTTTTCCTAAAGCCCTTGCTTTCTTGTGGATTACTGCCCGCTAATTTTAACAGTTGTCAACTGTATTTACATTCATATATCGGGTGAATAAGAAAGCATTAAACATTTAAATTTTAACCGAAATTAGATTTTTACATTTGAAAATTTCAGGCTGGTTTTATAGCTATTTATATTCTATTCCTAGATGGTACAAGCAAAAATTTGAAGATTATCCTAAAGACCGCAAAGTGTTCTTCCCATTCATATTCTGAAAATTGCTCAGAAATCGCAGTTCCACGTGATTACTTAAAAGATGCAACAAAGAAGGTATTTACTAGCTGAATAATTTCAAGATAAATTTTAACACACATTGACTTGTAAATTATGCCTAACAAGGATTCTCTAGATCTTCAAAATTCGTTCCTAATTTATTTGAAACATTTTTGATAAGAAATAGTTTAGTTTATTATCAGAAGAAATAAAAAATAAATTACCAAACTAACATAAACACCAAAGGTCAACAAAATTATTTGCACAAATTTGTATCTTATCTAGATTGATTTCAAATCAATATTTATATATTTATATATATATATATAAAGTGTTATCAATGAAATAATTAAATTATAAAAAAAACTGTTTTACTTGAGTCTATTAGAGTAACACCCTAACAATTTGTGTGCTGTACGACCACAGGGATACCAGTTGATTGAATTAATTTCATGAATTAATTGCGCAATGTGAAATGAAAACTGTGGGTATCTGGTATCTTTGTAGACTTCAAAATATCAAGGGAATGCTATGAATGGAATTTCGCTGGTACTTTCGTAGCATTCCCTCGATACGTCATTGCCTCGATATATTGAGTACGAAAT
Source organism: Phacellophora camtschatica (assembly GCA_036873815.1). Lineage (NCBI taxonomy): Eukaryota > Metazoa > Cnidaria > Scyphozoa > Semaeostomeae > Ulmaridae > Phacellophora > Phacellophora camtschatica. Next base: position 14,626 of record JAYJMH010016196.1, read on the forward strand.
AAAAATTTGTGATTTGGCACGAAATAGACTTGGGGCAAGTCTAGTATCTTTGTGGTAAGACCATACTTTTCGTGTAATTTAAATTAATTATAAATCACAAAAATTGATTTTTCCCCAGAGCATGATCTCTCGAATTATAGAACTGGGTAATTTCCAGATTGTTAATTATTTTCTGTACGAATTTTATGAATAAGGTACAATATTTTAGAAGAAAATTCATTGGGGCAAATCACTGTTTAAAATTACGTACATTTTCCAAAATAAATCACTATAAGAAATCACTAAAATCACGTTTTCCTAAATAAATCATTAAAATCTCTAAAAACCCTTTTGTCATAAGAAATCTCGTACGCTTTTTGAAAGGAGTGAAATGCCCCAAAAAATTCCAGAACGGGTCTGCAAATATTTTTCTGGCCGGCACATCTGCGCCCCGTCTCCATATATGGCAATTGTACCCCATTTCAGGATTTTACTCCCAGTCAGCACTATCGGTAGTATCTGCTCTGGATTTCGGTGGCGGAATCATAGATGATATTCGGTCCATGGCTGAAACATCACCGCTGCTTCCCGATGCCGCTTCGGGCTTGTTTCCAGAAATTCCCTTCCGGCGCATAGATATTTTGCTGAACAGGTCAGACATCATATCACCGCCCGAAGCTGCGGACGAACTTTTCTCCTTTTCTTGTTTTCTCTGCTGTTTTCTGGTCACTGCATCTTTTAATTTTGCCTTGTCTTTGCCGCCAGCGCTTCTGATTGCAGCCATTAGATCCGTACGGCCATCTGAGGCAACTTCAGCTGCGATGTTACTTTTAGCAGTCGTCGAGTCTAAAACAACAGAAAGACGGAGATACATACGGTTTAATCCTCCAGACCCCGGATTTATGTCTGTCAAACATGCAAATCCTTAGTGTAAGTTCCCCTTCGCAGGGGGTAGCACAAACTAACTAACTAAATTAAAAATTTAAACTCATGTTAAATATTTCTTAACCCTTTCACGCCCGGATTAATTTCTGCTAAATAGGAAAATCCTACGGAGGTTTTCTTTATCAGGGGGTAGCAGTTACAAACTAATCAGAAAATATTATAAAGTTCTATACGTAAAGTTCAACTGGAAAACGAAAATATCTCCTCCGCAACATTGTTTGTTTTCGTTTTCCAGTTGAGAGAGTTGTGCAACTTTCACTATTCTCTTTGGAGATAACGTGCATAAATAAAATGTGAGAAAAAATAGCTGATAAACACCCAGCAGGGGGGGACTCCTGTATAAACGTGGCATATATGCCCAAAAATTTTCAAAATTCTAAATTCTAACCAATACTGGTATTGGCATCCACATCTAAACGATGCTACTTCATACCCTACCAATCACAATTGTTTACAAAATCTATCATAAATGAAGGTACGTAGCTATTTTAGTTCGCTTATTCAGTTTACCAAATGGAAAGAAACTCGTAAATGAGGTCAATTGTAGAACTGAACAATTCCTTAATCCTTTGAACAGTCATGCAAACATCTTTGCAGCTGTGTTTTAGGAGCTAAAGTGGATAATTCGTCCCAGGTTCAGTTGAATTGACCATATCTGCTATGACATTTTTGACACCAGTTGTACTGTAAATCTTAGTCATACAATGAAAAATAACAATGATAATCATCTCAACCAATTCTAACATGGTTTCAACTCAGGTCAGGTTAAGGGTAAGGCCCAAGTTTCATGTGCAAAGGAACCCTTATACAGACAACAATATTGTTAACTTAACTTTAAAATTCCATTATAAGTATTACATACCCCTAAATGACACTTAAATAGTAATTTTGACACACCCTAACTGATATCAAACTCTGAAAATTGAGAACCCTAAATTTTCGGACCTATACGCCAAGATTATAAAGAAGTACCCCCACTGGGGATAAACATTTGTTGCTTTGGGGTTAATTGTAAAAATAAAAATAGAAAAAGCTGTCCTTTGGGAAACTAAGGTGTAAGAGAGAACATAGCAATGGAAAAGAATGGTCTCTTAGTGTGCGCCAAGCTGATCAAACATAACATGATGTTTACATTTACAGAACTGCAATTGTGTCACTTACCTGTGGGTGGTGCTGGTGGTGGAGGTGGAGGAGGCATAACCGTTGGAGGAGGAGGTGGTGGTGGTGGAGCAGGCATATTTTGTGGGGGAGGAGGGGGAGGGGGTGAGTTTACTTCTGGTGTTGGAGGTGGGGGTGGTGGGGGCATGGCTGAATCTGCAGATTGTGGTGTGCCTGGAATGCCAGTGTCAACACTTGGAAGTTCTGGAATGGTCAGACCAGGAATCAAGGATGGTGCAATCGAAGGACCAAGATCAGCACTGGATGAAAAATAATTTAACTTTGTAATTATCATAAATTAAAAAAAAAACAGATCAGCAGCAAGTAAATTCAAGAATATGAAATTATGATGTGTTCCTGGATTCAAGGCAAATCATGTGATTTTTCATGCAATTAATTACTCATAGCAAGTGCCATTTCAACTGACACACAAAGTGAGCACAAGCACACAGTTGCGAAACTTCAGGGGAGGGGAAAAGGGAGATGTGGAGGATGGAAGGAGAAAATAAAATAGTGTCCCTCCGTCTGACTCTCCAGTTCCATTTTCCCCTTCCCAGCAAGTATCAACACAGGTTCAATGGAAAATACACAAAAAAATAGTCTTCGCGCAATACCCATTTAACCTGATTCAATATCTCTATGCTTGTCAGAAATTATATCCAACATATCCTTAAGATCTATTGTAAATTCAGGGTGCACAATTTATTGTTACCTGTATGAGAGGTCGTCAGCTACTCCTGGCAAATCAGGTAGATATGCAGGTACATCAATCTCAGGAACCTCACCAAGACCTGGCATATAAAGATAATTGTCAGCTGCTCCTCGTTCAATCTGTTCTCTGTTAGTAATTGTGCTTGGAGCTGCTCCAAGCTGGCTATCTTCTTCTTCTATTGCTGTTCTTGTTTTGGTAATGGCACCAGAGAGTGGATCAAGCATGACATATTTCTTGTATGGGTTTTCTGCTGTATTAAAAAGCAATAAAGAGCTCACAGACTCTAAATTCTTGGGAAGTTTTCCAAGACCTTCTGCATAGTCGGTGGCATCTTTCTTGTTGCTGGGGATAATTCTGTGGTATGGCAATCTTTCTTTTGCTAGTCTTCCATCAACTGGCCTGTGTCTTGAATGAATTGTGGTACGAGCTCTTGGCATCTCTGCATAATCAGTTTTGCCTGGGAATTTAGAAGAGAAATACTGTAGAAAGTCCTCAAATATCGCAAAATGTTAGTACTTGCATTTGTTAGTTTAAAATGGAAATTAAAGCTGTCTATTCTTACCGTTTAGCTTGAACAACCCATTTCCATAAGAAATATATTTGAATGTGGCACAAATGAAGGACCCATCAGTAATGGTTTCCCATGCAAAATGTGAGCAAAAAGAAAAACTTGTGTGGTCTCATTCTGGTCTATCATTATTCAATATATGTTTTAATGTTGTGGCAATAACCAAAACTAATTATATCCAAAATATTGATTCAGAAAGAATTATGGGGTGCCATCCCTCACACAGTTTCGATGACATCTTGAGTGGTAAGTTGAGTTGATAAAAATGGACATTGTTCCTTACATGGAGAGCCATATATTGGTTGGTGAGTTATATAACTTGCACAGCTGCAGTAGCCCCACAGCTGAGAAAACTTTTTTGGTTTTATAATATTTCAGGGCAATGTGCATTCCATAATTTCTCCCTAGCGCAGATCCCCACCAAGGAAGAAAATATTATTGTTTTCATTGTTTTGTTCTATTGTTTGCAGTGTGCCTCCACATTTGCAATCTTGATTCTGTAGTCAGTGCAACTTGTTTTGGTGTGTGTTTATATGGAATTTGACAGGCCCTGAAAAGGCCAGAAAGTTAATTTATAATATAGCATATTTGTGTTAAGATTTAAAATGGGAAATGACAGTGCCTTAACCAGACATAAGCTGGCCATTTGATCATGAGAGGGTGAACATGGCTAGACTGCAAACTTCCACAAAATATTTTCAAAAAATGTATAATAAATTAATCTGTGGTTATTTATTTGAAGACAATTTGAATGTATTTGCATCACTGGTTCTCAAACTAAAAAATTCAAAACTTGAAGTTCTACTGAAACAGCTGTATTTTATAATTTTATTTCATTTTGCAACATATATATGACAATTACTCAGTCATCATCATTGAGAGTAGTAACAAACACAATTTTTTGTAATTTTGATTTTTCCATATTCAATTCTAAATAAAACTTAATACCACTGAAAATGGACTTGTAAGCTTCAAGTTCATCTGCAGCAGGATATTTGGCACTTGAAAAAACTTGTATTGCTTTCTTGCTTCCTTTCAATTTCTCGATTTTTGCTTGTGCCAAATCAGCTCTTTTGTTGATGACACCAATCTTCTTCCGGAAATCTTCTGTTTTGCTTGTGATCCGTGAGAATATCTCATCAGAAATTTTCTCTAGGTAACTCAATGTGTCAGCAACACTGTAAATGAACTCTTCATGCCGTAGCTTTGATGAGAGAATCGATACGTTATAAGCCTGGGAAGGCATATTTGAATGAAGGTTTTTTGTTGTTGTATTTAGTAGGCCTTGTCAGTCATATGACAACTGACTGTGTGTTGTTGTGTTGCTGAATCTGCAAGTTACGTCATTTTTCGCGCTGTTTTCAGCACTTGCTTCATGTTCATTGGGCTGTGTTGTTGGAGTTGCAACTTTCTTTTCTCTGAAAATTGCTTGCTGGTGGTGGTGTTTCATTTTAAAGAAGAAAAATGTTATGATGTTGAGGTCGCGGTTTCCAGTTTATTTACGTTTGGCTTTTTCCAGCAGTAGATCATGCCAAGGATGCAGGAATGGTAACGTGAATGTTTTCCTCAATGAAAATCGTTCACAATATTCAACAAGTTTTCTGGAGAAAAGCAGAATTGCTTCTAATGAAACAACACTGATTAAAAACGTAAACAAAAATAAGTTTAGAATTTGCGAATTTTCTACAACTGCAAAGTACAATGCCCTCCCAGCACTGGGCCCTTTGCTGTTGAAATTAGCTACCCCCCTCTCTCGCATTGGGGCAGCCCTTGTTGGTCGCCAACTTCGGAAATGGTGGAGAAAATTACCAGAAAAAGACAGAAACGTTTACTTTCATGGTGCAAGAAGACGAGCCGATATAATAATGATAGCTATTTTTGGAACTGTTGGGTTAAGCTTTGCATATTACAATTATAATCTTGAAGAGAATCGTTTGACAGGTCGTAAACAGCTAATGTTAATGAATGATAAACAAGTGATAGAAATTTCTGGGAGGGAGCATGAGTCATTGAATGAAAATTTGAAAGGTTCATTTCTTCCAATGAATCACCCAAAACATATGCGGGTTTCAAGAATTGTTAAGAGGATATTAAATTCAAATTATTGTCCAGAAATTGCAAGCAAAACATGGACTGTAAATGTGATAGAAAATGAAATGGTAAATGCATTTGTTTTACCAAATGGACAAATCTTCATAATGGGAGGTATGCTGGAAATGACAGAAAATGATGATGAGTTGGCTGGTGTTTTGGGACATGAAATAGCACATGCTATACTAAACCACCCTGCAGAGCAATTAAGCTTTGCTGGTTTTGTAAGCATTTTCAACATAGTAATATTGACCTCTTTATGGGCAATAATTCCATCTGATATTCTGGCTGTCATTGCACACTGGCTTGAAAGCAAAATACAAGACATCTTGATACACTTACCATATCAACGAGACCTAGAGAAAGAGGCTGACTGCATTGGTCTTTATTTGGCAGCAAGAGCCTGTTTTGATGTCAGAAAAATATCTGACTTTTGGAAAAGAATGGACCAAAAAGAGGAAGGCGAGGGCCAACCAGAATGGCTTTCGACACATCCTGCTCATTCAACTCGAGCCGACTGGATTATTGACTGGATGCCTCAAGCCCTTGAAATGAGAAAAGCAAATCAGTGCCCAGATATGACACCATTTTATAAAAGAGTAAAAAATTTACTTGGGATAAACTTTTAGTATTTGTTTTGTCTTTGTAATCTAATAAGTTACAGCAACCAATTTTAAACTGAATATTTTTGCACACAGACATGCTGCTGATGTTGAATAACTCTATATTACAGTATATAGTACACAGTATGGATGTATTAACAAATTATTGCTCTTTGATATCTTTCTTGGAGTATTGTAGCAAACTGTAGAGGCTAGTTGATGACAGTAAGGGAGTGATTATTGGTTGAGTTGATCCACTTGCAAACCTGCTCTTCTGGCTTGTATGTAAAGCAGTATTACAGTGTAAATGCTTGGGCTGAACCTTTTGTTAGCTTCACTGTGATCTGGGATTTTCATAACTTATGGTCAAATACATGTGCACAGGGTCGTCCCCATAGGGGTTACGGGGGGCGTTGTACCCCCCAATACTTTATCTGTCGGCACAAACGAAATTTTTGTCGGCAAATGAAGATATATCCCAAACAGAGAAGGCAACTTTCTGTCGGAAATTATTTGTATAAATGTCGTCACTGGACCACTGATTTTTCAAACATATTAGCAAAAAATCCATAATTGT